>CANSNZ010001274.1:2305000-2590000 GCA_947646795.1 Beta lomatogona
TTACTACACAATTATCCTCACAATAATTATATATACATTGAAAATTTTCCATATATTTAATTGAATATAACATTTGGAATTGGATATGTATAGGTATATTTTGATACGAAGTGTATTTTTTGTGTCATTACATAAGATCTCTTGAATGATATATTTTTAAGTATGTTTATATGAACTATAACCATACATGCAATAAGAAATTGTCATTTGTTTTGTGACGATATAACCCACAAATAGAGAGCGTTGATAAATCGGTCATTGCCAGATCCCTCTAAGCTTAGGTATAATCGTATAACTTAATCCACATACCATTGGGTTGTGATTTTTTAGTTGAATTTTAACCCACAAGCTCATCGATTAAATCAACAATTTCTTACATCTGTTATATCATATATTTTTAGATAGGCAATCTTCTTATAAATAAATAAGAAGAAGTTTTGAAACTAGAAAGAAAAATATAAACAAGCAAATTTTAAATTGGTTGAAATACTTCCAACTAATGAGTTCTGACTGCACCAGCGGTGTAACGGATGCATAAAAAACACTAGGGGTGGACTCAAAATTGGGTCAGCGTGGTTTCATCTAATTTTACACCTTTGGAAACCTAAAAATTGACAAAATTCCCACACTTGGACAGACCCAATCAGCTTAATCCAGATCGGTTGTTTCGTGAGATGCTCGCAGTTCCCTAGGCCCACATGGAGCGCACTATTTGGCATTTGCCACCAATGGAACATTATAAAAGTGGAAAAACATAAATATGTTGACATCTAGACATCTTTTCCTATCCTATTATTCCATAAACTTATTTGTAAACCATATGAAATACTATTTGATATATTAAAAATACATATTATAATAAGCTTAATAAAATCTCACATGATATAACCCAAAAATAACGAGTAATTGGTACAAAATACTGGAATAAAAAAATTGAGCTTCGTCTAAATAGTGTGTGTGGACTCATAATCATCTTCCTTATATTTCAATTATTATACTACCTCCGTTCCTTTTTTAATTGTTACACTTATGCTTTTCACGCATGCCGATCCGCTACTTTGAGCCTTTATATCTCTTATTTTGTATTTGTAAAAAATATAAAAAATCGATATTCTAAAAGTACATATCAAGACGAATTAAACAAGACCCCACATGACTATATTTGCTCTTAACTATAAGTCACAAATGATAGTCAAAGGGAAATTTGTGAATACTAAATAGTGTCAACTGTCAAGAGTGAAAGAGTAACTATTAAAAAGGAATTGATATAGTACTAAATTGAAACTTCATTGACATGTATCATGTCAATAAATGTATGACCTGAGTTGTATGAAAAGAATAATAATTATCGAGTTCAAATAAATTTTAATGTCACTTTAGTATGTATAATTGTGTCATCAACTTGTTCTTCAAGGTCCCGTAAAAAAAATCTTCAAGGAAACCGAAGCAACTTAAATTAAATCACAACCATAGTTCTATATAAAATTAGCCCATCCATAAAAGTGGACGCCCATCCATAGATGGATAGGAAAAGAATCACTATTGGAGGTGGTCATAAATGAACCCCCGAGTACAGGGACATAATGTTTGGTGCGTGATATGTGGGACTGCAATAGCGGGTGGAAGTTTGACGAGTTTGCGGATTTCCTCCCAGCTGAGGTGTTAAGTAAAATAGCGTCTCATGAGTTGGTAGAAGAGGAAGATGCAGTTGACGAAGTGTTCTGGAATGGGTCACCATCTGGTGGTTTCTCCTTGCAACCAGCGCTCAAGATTGTGAAGAATTCGGATCACCCGAGTATAAGAGAGGTGAGAGGTTGGCAAGTGATTTGGAAAGCCCCGATTCCGCAACGTATTAGGATTTTCTTGTGGTTAGCCATACAAGATAAGTTGATGACAAATGTGAACAGGTTTATAAGGAAACTCACAGAGGATCCAAGATGTTTTGTGTGCGGTGCGAGAAAGGAAAATACTGACCATATTATTCGAAACTGTCCAGCAGCTCGTGCGGTTTGGAGGAGACTGGGTGTTAGTGAAGATGCGTTGGAGGCTCATACGAGTTTGTATGATTGGCTGAAAGGTAATCTGAAAAGGGCAGCTAGTTCCCATCAGGATGAGTGGAGTGTGCGTTTCGCCACTAGAGGAGAAAAGTCCAAGGGCTGCGGTCAAAAGGGGCCCAAGGGCTGCGTTTTTTTACCGCAGCCATTGGACTAGCAGCCCTTGGCATTTAGGAAGGGCTGCGGTTTTTAACCGCGACCCTTTGAGGCGTTAAGGGGCTGCGGTCGGGGCAATAACCGCAACCCTTGGTGGGTTAAGGGCTGCGGTTAAGGGCCAAAACCGCAGCCCTTAACCCACCAAGGGCTGCGGTTATTGCCCCGACCGCAGCTCTTGTGACCCAAAAAAAATAAAAAATAAAAACTTTTTTTTTTTTTTTTTTATCTTTTTGTCCTAAATGTTCCCAAACACTTACATATATGTAAAAGTATCATTTTTCATTACAAATTATGTTTTTTACACAAATATAGAGAAAATAATTACATTAGTTGGAGGCTACCCTCAAATATTCAAATTGCAATATATGAGCAGGATCACAACCATCAAAAGATAAACCAACCAAAGAACAACCATGAAGACATTACAACTCCACCAAGATCAGCATCCGAATCCCTCAAAAGCAGCTTTTCTGGAGATGATAGAATCTCGCAAAATTGGAGGTGAAACTATATGTATGCAAGTACTACAAAGCAGAAGTTGGACATATCCCCTCCACAAGAACAACTTTCAATTAGTTGATGTTGTAAGTACATGGCAGCTTACAACACAACAAATGGCTAAACAAATGGTCTGGCGGGGGGTTGCGGGGTTGGGGTGTGTAGCAGGGGGTTGCGGGGCCGGGGGTGTAGCGGGGGAGGGGGGCGCGGCGGTGGGTGCTGGCAGGGGAGGTCTGCTTGGGCGGTGAGGGCCTGGCAAGGGGGGGAGGGGCAGAGGGGGTCTTTGGGCTAGGATGTAGCGGGGGCAGCAGGGGGTCTTGGGCTAGGATGTAGCGAGGGGCGGCATGGGGTACCGGGCTAGGATGTAGCGAGGGCAGCGGGGGTGTTGGGGGTGGGGGCCGGTGGAGTGAAAGGGGATATCTCGTGCATGTTCTTAATGAGCAAGATTTACAAATTTCCTCTTACTACCAAATTGCCAATTAAAGAAGAAAAAGAAAAATTAGAACCTTGGTTCTTCACATGCTAACAGTAGTAACAGCAATAGAAGTTTCACATGTTACTTAGAGAAGACAGATATATTTCAAAACGAGTTCCGAAAAAGAAATCCAAAGTATGTTGCATTCATAGTTCATACAGCTCTAACTTGGAAATCTTATCAGTAGAACATAGAATAGAGTATTTAAAGCAGCCACAAGCCAAGAACAAAGTAGTTGAAGATAATGACAGGTTGCTTACTTGGATGCTAACGTAACATTTTGTTCTCCTATTCCTTCGCGGGGCTCTTCAAATAGATCAACTCGTTTATTTTCAAGGTTGGTTGCATATCTAATTACAATTATGCAAGCGTAAATCCATGTCAGATATTGAGATGAGATGGCACAAACATAATAACATAGATTTAATAACATCTGCACAAGTATAAAGTTCATTAACCACTATGCAATTGTAAGAACTCTATAGTAGGAACTCGAAAAGAATAAAATAAAACAGTAGAATTGCAAACATAATAATAAAGACTTTCCATACATGTTTGACATGAACAGGAAAATGAGATTTCTATACCCCATTAGGATAATTCGAAATTCCAGTAGATTATATTTGTGGGGTATATGGAAGCAGAAGAACCAAGCATGTTGCTCATTCTATCAATAAGAATCCATGTGTTATATTCTTTGGTGAGAAGCTTGTCTCCTGTGTGATGCAGACACCCAAATGATGGTGCTATAGTATCAACAACTCCATTGAGACAACAAGAATAGAGCTCAACTCCAAAAGAAAGAAAGAAAGAGAGAAATGGAGGACGAAGAACAGGAAATGGCGGCAGGAAGGCGGTGGAGCAGAGGATCAAACGCAACGTTAACTGCCCGAACACAAGCTCTACGCAACGGCGAAATTTATCAACTTAAATCCATGCAATATAGCTAGAACACATTAAAGCAAAACAATACTTCAAGATTAGGAGAGAAAACTGAAGCAGAGTTGAGGAGAACAAGGAGAGCACCAATAGCAAATTAGCAATCCAACTTCATGACACAATCACAGCACACAAACCACAAAACAATACAAACAAATAACAAACATCACTAAACAATCAAATTAAAAAAAGAAAGCTTGAAACTCACAGTGCTCCCCCAACGATCCTTAGTATCGACCTCGGTGCCGCAGTTGAGCAATAATCCAACAACATCAGCAAGACCTTGACAATAAGCACCGGAAGCGGAGTTCTAGAATCAATATCCTTAAAATTAACATCAATTCCAGAATCCAAAACCTCACAAATCCCTTCCAAATCCCCCTCATTCGCAAAAAAATAAGCCTCACTCCTTCCTTAATCTTCTCAGGATCAAACTCCAACACCTCATAGTCCTCATTCGCAATCGAACAATCAACCTCACATTCCGACGCCATTGATGACTGCCTTCCGAAGTTAAAATTCCCCTGCGACTTCGACTCCATTGTTGGTGTTGCTCCAAAACTTCAAACCCTAAACTTCACTACAGGAACAAACTTCTAAAAACCCTAATTTCACAAGAATAAACACCAATTTCAGAAGAACAAACACCAATCAGTACCAACTTCTGAAGTTCGTAATGGAAATTCATGAAATTTTTAGATGCAGATAACCAAAAGTTAGCGGTTAGGATTTGGGGATTTCTACTCAAATCAGAGCGAATAGTGTTACCTCAGAATCTTGAGAACGGCGCCGGAGACGAGTAAGGGAAGGAGGAGAACACCAGCGACGAGGCGGCATACAACCACTGCAGCACCGAAAACGAAAACGAAAACGAAAGGAGAAGAACAGTAGACAAGGTGGCGACCATAGCCGAGGTCAGAGAGAGGGGCAGGGGTGTGACCGCGTGAGTGAAAGAGGGGGGCAGGGACGTGAGTGAAACTGTGAGAGAGAGAGAGAAAGAGAGAGAGGCGGGGATTCAGCAGCTAGGGTGTGGTATGAGTGCGGGAATTCCAAGCGAGGGAAGTTTTAAGGGTGAGATGAAAGGTGAAGGGCTGCGGTTGTTTAAAAACCGCAGCCCTTCGTAATGAAGGGCTGCGGTTTTTGGACTAACCGCAGCCCTTTGTAATGAAGGGCTGCGTTTTCCAGATAACCGCAGCCCTTGCACCGCAGCCCTTGGTCTTTTTTCCTCTAGTGCACAGTCACGACTTGGTGGCTTTGGCGTTGGAGGAATAAGAGATGTTTTAGGAGGGAACCTAGTATTCCATTGGATCAAATAGCCTTTATTCAGGCTCGAGTAGGAGATGTAGTGAAAGCTATGCACTCCGATTTAGAGGAAGTAGTTCAGCAGAAGCGCAAACGAGTTGAACAATTCATTAGGTGGCCTTACCCTCGCGAAGGATGGGTGCGCTTGAATACTGATGGTGCGGCGAAAGGGAATCCGGGGAGAGCAGGAGCAGGCGGTCTGATTAGGGGGCACATGGGCGAATTGTTCGAGCTGTTTGCGAGTGATTGTGGCTCGTGCTCTTGTACCAAAGCTGAGTTGTGGGCAGTTCTAAGAGGGTTAGCTATAGCCTGGAATGGCGGGCATAAGCAGGTGCAATTGACAGTTGATTCTGAGGTAGTTGTTGGATTGTTGGTTGGGGATACTCCATCTCATTCACCTTATATTCACATCATTCGGAAATGCAAAGCTCTTATTTGTAGATCAGAATGGAAAGTTACTGTTAGTCATTGTTATAGAGAAGCGAACAGGGCTGCAGATTGGTTAGCCAATTTTGGAGTGAACCTGGGTCAACGCGTGATGATTCTTGAGGCGGTCCCGCAGGATCTTCAAACCGTTTTATTAGAGGACTTGGGGGGTATGGCTCGAGGAAGGATGGTCCCAGTTGATGCGTAGCTGCAGATAGGGTAGTTAGTGGTAGTTTGTTAGTTTTGTTTAGTTGTTTTGTTTCTTTAGTTTAGGGCTGCTGATGTAGTTTCTTTGATGTTAGTTTTTGTTTTCTTTTCTTAGGGGCTTTGCCCCTCTTTTTCACCAAAAAAAAAAAAAAAAAAAAGTGGACGCCCAACCGAAAACTAAATGAAGCAAAAGAGATTTAGGCTCGGTTATTTTAGACTGAATTGAACTGACATAACTGAATTTGTCTGAACTGAACTGAATAAACCTGAATTGAACTGAACTGAAGTGAATGAAAATTGTGAGAGGAAACTAACTGAACTGAATAAACATGAACTGAACTGATTAAACCCGAACTAAACTGAACTGAATAAACCTGAACTGAATTAAATTTGTCTAAACTAAACTGAACTGAATTTTCATTAATTCAGTCCAAAAAAACAGATCCTTATTCTATCACAACTCATTTAGCTGCATTATTTCAATTACTTCAATAATTATTTCGACAATTGAACTAAAAACTTACGTATAATTGTTAAAACAAATACTAAAAGATAAAATGACAATTTGTAAATGATGGAAAAATAAGTGATTGAATCATCGGTAATATTTAACTCAAAGGAGTCTTCTTCAACATAAATGAACAAGTATGCATGTACGTAAAAATGAGCATCCTTATTCCTTCCCCCATTGAATAGTAATTACTAGTCTTATATGCACGCGATACGTACGTTAATTTCAAAACTTGTTATTATATACTTCATCCGTATTATTGTTATGATTACTCTTAAAATATGAATGATTAATAGTTAGATGAATTTAGATATATATTAATTCGCTAATTTAAAAAACTAACAAAGGTTGTGAGTGATTTTTAATATTAATTTTTTGTAAATGAATTTAAATATATTAATTCTTACGATTTACTGAACATAGAACATTACACACACTTTTATGTTCAATAATGAACTGCATACCTGATTAACAGTAAAGTATCCACAAATGTGAGAATGTCGTAAAGCGCCAATCTATGAAGGGAATTGATTTTTTTTGGTTTGGAGTTTGTGTTTGTAATTGTGTTTGTGTTATGAAAAAATTATTTTAAGTTTGAATTTGAGTTTGAATATGAGTTGTCTATGTAATGAAAATGTTGTGTATTTTTTTTTTGTTATTGTCTGTTGTATTAATGTTTGGTAAGTTCATGAAACTTTTTGATTGAATCTTTTTTATTGGCAAGTTCATGTGATTGAGCTTTTATATGAGTTGATTGGGTTTAATAGAGATTTGATTGATTTTTTTTGGCAAGTTTATGTATGGAAATTTGGAATCTAATATATTTATGTTGTGGAGGGACAATTAAGTAAATTTCAAGGGGGACACCATTGCTCCCACTTGGCTTATATAATAGAGATAAATGAGGATCACATGTTCATTTTCAACTTTTGTATCTAATGAGTGATCCATCCACTAGAGTCTTAGAGACAACATAAGTGAGCAATGCATATGCAATTATTATTATTGGAACATCATCTATGTAACACTGAAACATTTTTTAAATAAATGAATAAAATATAGAAATATGATGGTACAATAAATGAATAAATAAGTGAGACAAAATATATTTAATTTTCCATTTAATATCATTGTGTTAAGAATGTGTTGCAAACTTGCAATAACTCTTAGTGGGTTATCATTTTATCAATATTTTTTTTTATCAGTAATCGAAGCTGATTTTCTAGTAATAGACTGGATCACAAAGAGAAATTATTATATTTATTTGTTCAAGTGTTTTGGTCATTGGTGCTGCTATTATCCTTCCACTCCTAAGCTCAGATAGGCATATATACACATTGCAATTTCCAATTCCACTTTGTTTATTTTCTGCAAATTTTAATGTGATTGCCTTGGCTATAACTTTTAATGACTGGTAGAAGTATTTCCAATAAATCATTATCTTCCATATTTCTTTTCAATTTCTTTTTGTAGTGCCACACATTTTTATTTGTATTTTACACGAGGATACCGTGAATCGGTGAATTATTATTATTTCTACATAGTCTATGAACAATAAAAATTGTTGTTTTTTTTTTTTTCACACTCTATTGTCTCAGTCTCTTTTAAATTATAATCAAGTATATGATAAAAAAAAAATTATATTTTTTTTTTGAGGGAAAATTATTTATATAGTTGTATTATGTTATTAGGTTCGCTTTCATGTGAGTAAAGCAATAACAATTTTTATTAAAGAAAACTTTAGAAATTATATATATTTTTTCCCATATGTTTAAGATATGAATAAAAACCAAGCAAACCTGAGTCTCATGATAAATAAACGGATTAATTTCATTCCAACCAATTGTTCTTACCTGTCGATATTATTATAAATTTATAATAATAGCCTAATAGGGCCCTAATATTTGTCTTGATCACTTTGAGATGATATCCATTTATTTTATCGGACATGCCACTCTGACAATATATGATTTGGTAGGCCTAACTTTGAAGAATTATCACAAGTATTGAATATTGATAGTAAAATGATTGAGATTTGGGTGCCGGCTTCTCTTTTCCTTTTCATACTCCGTTACGGAAAATTATATTCAGAATCAATGGTTGATTTTTGCATTTCTTATACAAGTTGGTAAGAATTCTTGAACCTATGTTGGAGTCTATATACATGCCTATGTCCAATAGTTGACTTTGCACTTTTTATCTTATAATCAAGCGTTCAAAAACATTATTTGGAAAAAGCTTATTTCGGATTAGATTCGGATGGAGTTGTCGAGTTGAATCAACTTTTACCAGCACTAATGTTATGTTTAGTTCACCTGAAATTTTCTGATCTGAACTTATCTGATCTGATTTGATCTGAACTTATTTTTTCTGATCTGATCTGAACTTATTTTTTCTGATCTGATCTGAACTTATCTTTTAAAAAACATATTATTACTAATATTATTATTACTTTGTATTTCATTACTAGTATTACTATTACTATGCACAACTTTCAATAATAATAATAATAATAATAATATAATAATAATAATAATAATAATTTTATAATAATAATAATATAAATAATATTATTATAATAATAATATAATAATAATAATAACAATAATAACAATAATAATAATAATAATAATAATATAGATAACATATTAATAATAATAATAATATAGATAACATAATAATAATAATAATAATAATAATAATAATAATAATAATAATAATGATAATAATAATAATAATAATATTTATTATTATTATAGCATAATTATTTATTTTTTTTTAAAAAGAGCACATTGGTATATGAACATACAATTAAAAATAAAAGACTAAGGACTCTTGGTCCAATGGTATGGCTTCTTACCTCCCACATGGGAGACCAAGCTTCAAATCTTGGTGGAAGCATATATTTCAATATTGTTGTGGGTGGGGGAGGGGGGTTGGGGCTTGTTGGGTCTTTAGGTGAGTGACCCTGTGCGAGGGCATCCCAGAGAAAATTCATCTTACCACGGGATTCCCGAAAAGGGCTCAAAAAAATTAAAAATAAAAGAACACTCATGTTCAAGGTCCGTTAATAATAAGAATTTAGGTAATAATGAAAAGAACATATAATGATATTAAAAAAAGAACATATACTGAAAGAGCATACAAGATCTATTTAAATAACACATTTTAAAAATAAAAGATAGATGTTATTTTTATATTGATGACATGTTTGGATTTAACTAACAACATGTTCTTTGTTATATCAATAAGTTGTTCTTTTTTATTATAAATAAACCTATAAATATATATAATCATATGATCTTGAACAAAATGGTTAAATATTCTTCTTACGGTTTTTTCACCATATACCCCTGACAAATTTTTTTTTGCACCGTATACCCTTTCAACTTTCCAAATGCACCATATACCCCTCACGTTTGAAAAAATACATCGACATGCCCTTATGACTAACGGAAGTCTAACACCGTTAGTCATTAACCCTTAATCCCCCTCTAACCCTAATTTAACTAACCATTAACTAACCTAAACCTAACCCCTAATCTAATACCCTAACCCTAACCACCCAACCCCACCCCCTCCTCCCACCCCACCCCACCCCACCCCACCCCATCCCCTCCCCTCACCACCCCCGAAGCCACCCTCCCCCTCCCCCCACATCCCTGACCTCCTCCCATCGACGGCGATATTTCCTCCTTTCTCTCTCTCACCCATCCTCTCCTCGCCCGTCTCTCTCTCTCACTCTTTCTCTCTCCTCTCACGAACGCCCTAAGCTCCCCGCCACTCTTCACTCTTCTCTCTCCTCTCACGGAATCCCCTTGCATCTCTCCTCCTCTCCTCCTATCGTCACAAAATCACCCAAGAGTCCCTCTCATCCTCTCTACTCCTCTCTTCACGAAATCCACCAGTAGTCCCTCTCTCCTCCTCTCTCCTCGGCGACGAAGAAAACAAAGTGATGAAGATGAAGCAACGATCCGGGCCACGGCAAGACGAGCGAGAGGATGACGAAGAGAAGAACGATCGAACCAATTTCGGGCCATGACGAGACGAAGATGACGAAGAGAAGAAGGACTAAATTTGATTTGATTTTTCTATTTTTAGGATTTAATCTCGTCTTTCTTTTGAGTTATTTTAGGTTTTAACATTGCAATTTTTTTCCGATCTAATTTCGTTTGTAATTTAGGGTTTAGATTTGTTATTTTGTGGATGTTTCATTTTAATTTATTCGATTTCGCACTTCAGTGCTGTTCGATTTCGCTGTTCATCATTGTTTCATTTTGTGGATGCTTTGTCTAGCTTCAAATGGTGGTGTTTTTTTGTTGTTGATGCGTGGGAGGGGCGCGGGGATGCGTGGGAGGAGGAGGGGGCGCGAAGCTTCGGGGAGGGGCTACGGGGGTGCAGGGGAGGGGGACTTCGGGGTTGTGGGGAGGGGGTACGCGACCGGTGGAGAAGGGGAGGGAGGGGTAGCGGCACGGCCCGGCGGGGAAGGGGAGGGCGGCGGTGGAGGGTGGAGGGTGGGTGGTGGGGCGGTGAGTGGCTAGGGGTAAGGGGTGGGGGAGGGGGTGGGTGGTAGGGCGGTGGGTGGCTAGGGGTAAGCGGTGGAGGAGGGGGTGGTGGTTAGGGTTAGGGTTAGAGTTAGGGTATTAGATTAGGGGGTTAAGGTTAGGATTAGGTTTTGATTTAGGTTAGTTAATTAGGGTTAGGGTAGGATTAGGGCCTAATGACTAACGGAAGTCTAACACCGTTAGTCATAAGGGCATGTCGATGTATTTTTTCAAACGTGAGGGGTATATGGTGCATTTGGAAAGTTGAAAGGGTATACGGTGCAAAAAAAAATTTGTCAGGGGTATATGGTGAAAAAACCGTTCTTCTTATATCGTTGTCTTGTTCTATATAAACTTTGTTTTTAAAGATAAGTTGAAATCCTTTGTAGGGAAAATTTTGAACGTGATGACAACACCATTAGGTTATCTCATGCTACTCATATTTTATATAAACTAGTAATATATAATTTATATTATTCTACCAAAATTGTTTTAAAAAATAAACATCATATACTATTGTCATGTTCGTTACATGTACAATATCAAAAAGAACATCACATATCAAAATTATTAATTAGAATAAATATAAAAAAGAACACTTACAAATGCCAAAAAGAACATTCTTCTTCTTGAACACAAATAGCTTTAAATAGTGATATCAATGACATTTATAAAAATAGCAACGACATTAATAATAATTACCAATATTAATAATTAGTAAGTACAACAACGACAATAATAATAATCTTTTTGAACAAATATACTAGTAAATAGTAATATTAATAGTAATAGTACTTGTATAAAGTAGTAATAATAATAATAATAATAATAATAATAATAATAATAATAATAATAATAACAACAACAACAACAACAATAATAATAATTATTACAATAACAATAATAGCATTAGTAATACTAATAATCATAATAATCATGATGCTGATAATAATAATAATAAGTTTTTAAATATAAGCATAATCTGAACTTATCTGATCTGATATAATCTGAACTTATTTTTTCTGATCTGATCTGATCTGAAATAAGCAAAAATAAGATGAACTGAACATAGCCTAACTCCAATAACCCTCGCATGAATCCCACATACCACAATTCAAACGTATTGTCAAGCCTTATGCTCACAAGTCACAAGAGTGCAAGACACAGCATATAATGCTTAGTTAAGTTTGAAAACGATTATCACTATTTTTGTGGATTCTCTGTTGGCGGCCACCTCTAGTTTTTAGCACAAATCGTTGTACCATCACTTTCTTCAAGATCTTCAAAGTGACAAGGTCCTCCTATAGTCTTAAAACTTAAAGTATGTTAATGTTATCCCTACCAATATCTTTCAGTTAATAAATTTCAGTAGTAAGATCTTTTACTTTTCTAAACAGTGACTATTAGATTTGAGACTTATTTAAATAGCTATATTCCTATGATAAGTTGAGAAAGTTTGACTTCAACTCATATATGCCATTCTTCAACGAAAAATTGAAAGTAATTAAATTTGTTTTATACCTCAAATTGGGATAATTTTTACAATAGGTACAATAAAATTGTAGCCATAATAACTTATCTAATCTAGACCATTCATTTTTAATCTAAAACCTACATCATTCATTTAATTAACTCTTATAATTAAACTAAAACTAGAACTAACAAGTATACATTAATAAATTTACAATTGACAGCTTACCTAGGTTTCGACATTTTTTTTTGAATGTTTTAGAGGATTAACAAAATCAATGGCCAAGATGAGTCATTGAAAATGGAGGATCAACAAAATCAATGGCCAAGATGAGTAACTCAAAACATTTCCCTCAAAATGATAATATTACACATAAAACATCTCTTTAACGGATCTTTTTATAAAACTAAAACAAAAATACAATTGAAACACTTTCAAAAAGTATAGGGGCGCTTATAATAAAAAATAGAAAAATAGACTATAATATACTTCCTCCGTTTCTTTTTAAGTGAGTCACTTTCCTATTAAGGAATAGTCATAATAAGTGACACACTTCCACAAATGGAAAAAAAAGACTGAATTATTACAATATTGCCATTACAATTAAACTCACTTACCTTATTAATTATTCTAACCACTAGTATAACAATCATTAATTACATTAGGGTTTCCCTCCCTTTTTTTATGCTTGCAATTATTCCCCACCTACCATCTTTTTCTCGATCATTCTATACACCTCTCTCACTCATCTCTATCTGATTCAAGAACCCTAAATCTTGAACATCTCCTCTCTCACTCAAGAACCCTAACTCTTCTCTCTGATTCATCTCTCTCGCCTCTTTTGATCTTCAACCCTAACTTCTCTTTTCTCTCTCATCTCTCTGAAAAAGTTCGATTTAGTAACTCTCGTCTCTCTGAAAAAGTCCGATCTAGGGTTTTGAAGACTGATCTCTCATAATTTTCTGTCGGTCCTATTTGTTGCTTCAATATGTCTTCTTCGTGGATTACGGCAGATTACTTGTTTGGTTGTGATGATATGGATTCTTCGGAGGAATCGAGGTTGATGCGCTTGATAGATCGTGCCAACCACGGTTCATCTTACACATCTACTAAGCTCCCTTATGTGCGTAGGGGTTCTGAAACACCAACATCGAAATTGGTGTTGCCTGAAAAGGTAGAAACTGTGGTGGAAGCCACGGTTGATTCGAGATTTGCGTGCTTGGGTAAAAGGAAATTGCAATTTGACGAGTCCCTTGAATCTTCGCCTCAAAAGTCTGCAGATGAGATCCCCAAAATTGAAACTTCAACCTATGTTGCCGAAAGCCTAAAAATGCAATAAAAAAAAATTAAAACTCTGTCTTCCTCTGAATTGGTGAAACGTTCCTAACTTTATCTCTTAAAGTTGATTTTTTCATGAATTTATGTGTGGTGTTGAATGATTTTGTCATGTTGGCTCTAATATTTGTTGGTATTATGCTTTATTAGTAATTTTAAGATGAGTATATGTTTGTACAATGAGATCATTTTCATGATGGTTAGTATGATGATTTTATTTGAGCTGGGTTAGTTCTAAAAGTTATTTACATGATGGTGTTATTGTGGTTGTGATACGGAGTGATTTGAGTGTGTGTATGTGACTGATTTTGTATGATGGTGTTGTTGTGGTTGTGATTTTTACTAAATTTAGGGTTTACGAAGTGATTTGAGTTTGTGTTTGAGTGTGTGTTTGTGTGTGTTTGTGAGGGGGTTTGCATGATGGTGTTGTTGTGGTTGGTTCTGATTTTGCATGATGGTTTTGATGTGGTTGGTTCTGATTTTGCTTTATGGTGTTGCTGTGGTTGTGATTTTTACTACTTGTAGGGTTTATGGAGTAATTTGAGTGTGCAGTTTGTGACTGAGTTTGTGTTTGTTAATGTGTATGCGTTATGGTGTTATTGTGGTTGTGATATGGAGTGATTTGAGTGTGTGTATGTGACTGATTTTGCATGATGGTGTTGTTGTGGTTTTGATTTTTACTAAATTTAGGGTTTATGGAGTGATTTGAGTTTGTGTTTGAGTGTGTGTTTGTTAGGGGGTTTGCATGATGGTGTTGTTGTGGTTGGTTCTGATTTTGCATGATGGTTTTGATGTGGTTGTAATGGAGTGATTTTGGGGTCTATGGCCTGATTGGAGTGTGTGTATGTGACTGATTTTGCATGATAGTGTTGCTGTGGTTGTGATTTTTACTAAATTTAGGGTTTGCATGATGGTGTTGTTGTGGTTGGTTCTGATTTTGCATGATGGTTTTGATGTGGTTGTGATGGAGTAATTTTGGGGTCTATGGCCTGATTGAAGTGTGTGTATGTGACTGATTTTGCATGATAGTGTTGATGTGGTTGTGATTTTTACTAAATTTAGGGTTTGCATGATGGTGTTGTTGTGGTTGGTTCTGATTTTGCATGATGATTTTGATGTGGTTGTGATTTCAGTGTGTGTTTGGTACTGTGTTTGCATTATGCTGCTGATGTGGTTGTGATTTTAATTTTTGGGGTTGTTATGGAGTGATTTGAGTGTGTGGTCGGATCTGATTTTGCATGATGGTTTTGATGTGGTTGTGATTTCAGTGTGTGTTTGGTACTGTGTTTGCATGATGGTGTTGCTGTGGTTGTGATTTCCCTATGATGATGATCTTTTTACACCATAAATGCTTTCAACCTTTTTTTCCTCACAATGTGCCCCTAGCATTTTAATTTGTCTCTACATTGGTGAGGCAATTGTGTGTTGGTGTTGTGCCTACTAGACTTGTGTCAAACAATGTCAAATAATTAAAATTTGCATGAGAGGATGATGAATTATCCTCAATGATGAATGAGGTCAAGTTTAAGTTTCACATAGTCCATGTATTGGCTTTCCCCCACTTATGCCACCAATGCATTGACTAATTTTGCATGTTGGATGTGGCTGTTAGGAGGTTAAATATGGTTATGTGCATATTGGTGATTGGGGACAACCTGAGGGAAAGAACCAAGCCTTTCTTTTTCTTCAAACATGTTCCTTACATGCATTACTTGTGGAAACCAAATGATGTGAAATGCATTGACCTATGTACTTTACAAAAAAAGGTCATAACTTTACAAAATAGGGCCATACAACCACTATACTAAACACAAAGTGTATGACTTCTATAATTTACAAAAAGTTGTGGTTATGTGTCAAACTAATGTTTGTCTTCCCCTACTGATCTTCTGGAAGCAATTCCATTGCTTCAAATGGCTGAGGCCCAAACACAATGTCTTGATTGAGCACATTAACTGTGTCATTTACCAACTCCTCTGAAACTTCAACAGTAGTTGGTAGTAGACCCACTCTGTCCTTCTTTTTTTTTGGAATTGTGTGGGTTTTTGTAATTGTTTCCCCCCTTGACCTTCAATATTTCCACCATAACATACATCAAATGTAGCCAAGTATAGTTGATTATCTTAGGATCATACACTGTGTATGCATCCTCAACACTTTTAATCAACTCATCAACTGTGTCTGGAAAACTCTGATGTTGAATTGATTGAATGGCTTTAAAAAAACCCAAATCGAGTACATTGAGGTCAGGTGGCTGGGCTGGCTGGCAGATTATATTAATTTCAAAACAACCTTGTCTAGATGCTTCCAAAAACTCAGCATCATTAGGTTGGATATGGGGTCTAGCATTGTTTTGCTGAATCCACATCTGTTTGCACCCATTCTCTGGCCATTTTGCTCTAATTGCTGGCAGAAGCTTGTTGATTATCATTTCTCTGATGGTTTCCTTTGTAATACTTTGCTTTGCCTTCTTCTCAATTGTACCTGCTGGTCTGTTAGCTGACCACCTTTGTGCTGCAACCTCATCTATGAAGGGGAAGATACCAAGCTTCCCATCTCATATCATGTCCCCTGTTGGCCCTAACCATGGTCTTGCTATGGCAGCTAAGAACATAACTTTTGTAATGAATGCTTTTGATTGGCATGCTCTGTATGGGTCCTCTTCTTCTGATAACAAGTAGAATCTTTGTGTGATTTTGCTCATGAAAAACCATTTTTCATCAATATGAATCATGTTATAAAGATGACTAAACTTTGGCAATTCATTCACTGTTTTTGGTATGATTTGAGACAACACAAATTTCATTCTTGCTACCTTGTGTTTTGGTGTGAGTTTGGGCTTTTGTATGGCTTCTGAGTATACCTCTTTTTAACAGCCTGTAAACAGTTGAGGGGATAACCTCTAAGGCCATAGCAAAGGACCTGATGGTTGTCCTTTGCTTTAGAGGTACCCCTCTCAAGGCTTCATCATCTGTGAACTTGACCTTTCTCCCACAATTTCCAATTTTCCTACTTGCAACATTGACCTCTACACCATCTATTCTCTGCTTTCTGGCAAGAGTCCATATCCTATTGATAGTTGATCTACTACATGAGTATTTCTGCTTAAGTGTTTTTAAAAGTCCCCTTGGCAATACTAAGTCATGAGATGCAGATGCAAACATGTCGATTACAATTTGTCTTCTTATGTTGTTTGGTAGGTTTGGTTTTTTGTTTTCCCCCCTCATTACCCCCATCTCCATTTAACTCATTCACTGTTTCTTCTTCATTTTTAGACTCAAGGTCAGAGAAGTACCATACCTCATTATCTTCTTCCTCTTCTTCTGCATTCATTTGTTCTTCCAAGTGAACCAATTCATCCATACTCATGGTCCCATCAGTAGAATGACATGGGTTGTCTTCTTCTTCATTTGTAATCTGTTCCAAAAGCTGCAGCTCTTCTTCTCCTATTGTGGTGTCATCACCAACTCCACTAGAAAGAATCCATGCTTCAAATGCTTCTTTATCCATGTACCCCATTAATCTATTGTGCAGTGTGTGCAAGTGGTTCACTTGTAGTGTAGTGTGTGCAAGTGATTTATTTGTAATTGTTTAGAGAATTTGTATAGAGAAAAATATTTTTTTTCCCTCTAAAATGTTGAAGGGGGAAAAAATAGAGCATATGGTATCTTAGTCCCCTGTATAAATAGAGGAATCTAAAAAATCTAGAGCCAAAGTTTGAATTTTTTGGAATTGTAAAAGTTGAAAAAATTTGGAGCCAAAGTTTGAAAATTTTCAGAATGGTCCCCTCTACGTATGTGAAAGTGAATCTCCAAAAAAAAAAAAAATTGGAGGCAAAAGTTTGAAATAAAGGTGGCAGTGGAAAGTTCCCTCCCTTTTTCTTTGTCATTATGCGTGTAATGTAAAGTTATATGGGACCACACTCAAACGCTTAAAACCTTTAATTACTTAGTTAAATAGTGGTCCCAACTTTCTCTCTAGCCTTCCTTGGTTGGTGTGCAAGACTTTCTCTATGTTCCACTTAAAAAGAAACGGACGAAGTACTTAATTAATTTTACCGTGGGTTTGCTTATTTTCACCTTATTTCAGTCATTATATGATAAAATAATTTAGATAATTCACGTAATGACTATTAAAATCTAATAAGTTAGAATAAGTTCAGCATAGTAAAAATAAGTAAAATTAAGGTTTGACAAACTCATAAATTAGTACTGCTACCGCCTACAACGTCAAAAAGTTTAAATTAGAGCTTGTTTCTTCTAAGATAAAAACAAGTGAATTGAATTAAATTATAATTAATTAATATTAATGATAATAATTTAGGAATCGAATCGAACCGAATCAATCGAACCGAAAATAAAGGCGAGGAGAATGCACTTTACTCCTAATTTTGATAAGTAAAAAAGAACGTACCCTATATAAAGAACTAGAGGAGCACCCGGAAAAAAAAAACCTAATATTTGTAATCACCGCAAACGAAAAAAAGATCAGTCGATCGTCTATGGGGTCGGCGTTCTTGACCCTGCTTCCACTAAAAAGATGGACTAAAATGACTAAAAACTTTTAAAATCAACATCATTGTTAAAGATTTTAATACTAATGACACTTGACAATGATTCAACGGGCAAATTTAGGTTTGGCAATGGTCCCCCAAACCCTTTAAAATACTAAATACAACTTGTAAGTTTGTAACAAATTCAAACCCAACATTTCTCACGCAGATTTAAACGGAATAATGCAACCAAATGTCCAATCAACTAAAAAGGGGAAAGTTATTCAAATGACCATGCATTATTTCGATCATAGCTTAAAAAACAAAATTAGATCTTAATTAGTTAATTTGTCAGTGGTCGGCCAAACTTTTCTCTCCTTACTTTCTACAATGCATATCTTTACTCTCTAATCTCTACATAAAAAATGTTTAAGATGGTATGAATGTCCCGTAATTTTCATATGGCTCATATGACTTTTTTTTTTTTTTTTTTTGATATTTAGCTGAAACTCTTAAAATGCACTAACAAGCAACAACAATTAACTCATTAAGTCATGCACCTACAAAAGGTAACTAATTATTCAAAATTAACTTATTAAATTATAATTTTGCAAAAAGTCACGGACTTTATAGGCAAGTTTCAATTACATAGAAAAGCACACTTTTTAGAAAGTCCGACTTCCTACAAGGAAGAAGTTATAGTTCCTAGACGTGTGAAAATCTGGCCTAAACCAAGGCTTGAGGCACAATCTTCACACTCTTTAACCATGATAAAAATATGATATTCTCATGTCTTGACTTCGGTTCACATGTGCGTGTGAACATGTCTGGGTCGAGGCGATTGAACAATTTCAGGCAATTGAATTAAGGTGATTAGTGGTGGTGGAACTGGTGGTGTATGTGTGGTGGTGATGGTGGAAATGGTGGTGGGTGTTTGTAGATAAGGAGAGATAATGAGATGGTATCAAAGTTTGGAAGGCGGGTTAAGTAAGGAAAAAAGATTAAAATATAAAGAGCAACAACTAGATAAACGAGAGCAACATTTAATAACTCTCATTTAGTTTACTGTTGACCCATGCTAATTTGTATAAGGATTATTCTAACCTATGCCACAAGGCATAGATTAAGAATTTTAAGATTTTATTAAAAAAATATATAATACTACAAGATTTTATTTGTGGATAATAAATAAGGATAGATGATGAATATAGCAATTGGAAACTACTCCCTCCGTCCCATAATATAGTGCCTACTTCATTTTTGGTGGGTCAAACTTTAAAATCTTTGACCGGATATTCTCATTTGTATATATAAAAAAACATTTTCATGTGGGATCTTGTTAGATTCGTCTCAATGTGTAGTTTCATAATATCAACTTTTTATATTTTTTATTAATAAGGAATTGAAGATATTAAAGGTCAAAGTTACGTCTTGAAGACCGTGTAAAAAAGAAACAAGCACTATATTATGGGACGGAGGGAGTATAATTTATACTAGTACATTTATGTGCACCAAATATCATGTTTTCATTTGGAACCAATGTAGCAATTGCCGAGCATCGGATACCGATTTCGAATATGTGCACCTGATCATATTGGAAACGATAATTTATACTAATACATTTATGCACTTTTATTTCAACGTTGAACCCTTTTAATCGAGTATACCATCCGATTTCAATTCCAAAAAGTTGGAAACTAAAATTAAAACTAGTTCAATCGAGTTCCATTATTTGGACCTTTAACCAAAACCACCGTACCGTACTCAAATCCTAATTTATAATCGAGTTCAAATTCTTTTCCAGGTTCTCACCTAGGCAGTAATCTCTATAATACTCAATCCGTCTTTTTTTAGTTAACCATATTTTCCCCTTTCTTTCGAGACACAACTTCAAACCTTAATAACTTGAGTTATGTATAAGAGAAAAATATATATTTGACGTTGAGAGAAATAAATCAAGATCCCACATTACTATATACTATATACTCCCCCCGTCCCATAATATAGTGCTCCATTATCATTTTTCACGAGAATTAAGGAAAATTGAAAGATTAGTAGGATTTCCAAAAAAAAATATTTAAGGAAGTGCTTTTTTGACACTTTTGTCTTGAAACTAGTTCTTTATTTCTTTTCCTTTAAAATAAAATAAAAAAATAATAAATGTTTCTTGGAATGATGTAAATTAATAAATAGGGGCACATAATTTGAAAGAAAAGTATGGTATTTTGGAAAGTTTATGTAGGAATGAAGATTAATTTAGTCCAAATAAATTGATAAAAATGAAAATAGACACAACAATTTGGGATACCCAAAAAGGAATGTAAGCACTATATTATGGGACAGAGGGAGTAGTACCTATGTAAAATTAAATAGAGTCAAAGTAGGGCTGATTAACAGATCATGTCGGGTCGTGTTCGGGTTAATAATAAACGGGTTGAACATGCCCCAACCCAAACCCGTTTAGTAAATGGGTTGCGAAACTCAACCTTGACCCGACCTATTTATTAATCGGGTTACCCATATAACCCGTTTAACCCATTTACATATTTATTACTATTATATTTTCATTAAAATTTAATAGTTTTCAACAATAAATTCACATAAAAGTATGCATGATTAGATTTTCTTTTCAATTTTTGTATTCTACAATTACTCCATTTTTGTATGCCCCAACCCAAACGAGTAGTATTTTTGAAATTTTCACCAACTTTAACACAATTTTTTAGGAAATTTATATTTTAATGAGTTAAACAGGTCAAAACAGGTTAATTTTGGGTTGAAAATGTCAACCTTAACCTAACCCATTTAATTAAATGGGTAAGTCGTGTCAACCCATTTACTTAAATGGGTCAAAAAGCTAAACCCGCTTATTTCAGGTCGAATTCGGGTTCGATAAACGGGTTGAGTCAAAGGGCCTGTTCTCCCCAGCTTATTTTCCAGTTCAGTTCAATTCAGTTCCTAAATGATAATCATTACTATTAATTAGTATAATTTAATTCAGTTCAATTTAATTCAGTTGAGTTGAGTTGTTTTATGCCGAAGAGAACATGGCCAAAGTCTGTGAATAGTACTACGAAAAGAGAGGGCAATACAAGTTCAAACAGAAAGGTGTCAGCATTACTTAGTCAGCAGTCAGCAACAACAGCACCAAAGAGGAGAGAGGAACCAAAAAGTAAACAATTTCAATTCGAATCCGAAACCTCTTTTTTCCTGGAAAAATTATCTGTTTCTTCTCCTACTGCCAGCTTAACTGCAAGTCGTGAGAAGAAGAAAGAAGATATACAGAGACAGAGTTGCTTCTAAGAGAAGTTTTTGTCTTTTTTTAGAGGAGAGAGAAAAAGAAGAAAGCACAGAAGATAAAGTCAGAAGAAAAAATTGATACTTTGAAATTTTAATTTCTGGGTTTTGCGTGTTGTGTGATATGGCCACATGGGTTTAGATTTATTTTTGGGTTGCAGAAAAGAATTTGATTGTTTTTCATAAATTTGAAAGTTTCTGTAAGTTTTTGGGGAGTGTAACAGAGCTATGGCTTTTAGTTCAATTTTTTGCTGCGGCAAGGGTTTCGATCGGTATGTTTTTATTTTTTGTTATAATTTTATTCTATTTCTGATGCTTTTATTTATTTTGTTTTTGGCCTTTTTTCTTCATTTTAGTTCTTGAACTTTTAGTAGGAAATTTGTTGATACATTTGATATGGTGACTTTTTTTTGAGGGGAAAGTTGGTTGAATGAAATGGACGAAAGTTGTGTTTTTTCAAGTCAATTCTTCTTCTTTATTTTATTTAAAAATTTTAATTTTATGTTTGTTCAAACTTTTTTTTTTGTTTTATTGAAATTTATACCTTGTCAAAAATGTTTAGATGCCCAAGAAAAATCTACAAGATATGTGTGAGCATAGAATCTGCTATACTATTTCTTACCAAAAAAAAAACTTCTTTTTCATCTGTATCTTTTATCTAATCAATGAAAAAGATGATGCAGATAAATAGTCATATTTTTTTTTTTTTTTTTTGGAATGAAGAAGGTTTTATGCATAAAGATTGGAATTTGAACATGAAGTATAAATTAAGTGGTTGTTTGGTTGACATGAGGAAACATGGGAAGCAGAATTTCTTAGAAATTGGAAATGGGTGAGAAGTTAACTGTTAACAATAAAATGGCAGAATAGGGAACTAGAACTTTACACAAAATGGAGGAAGTTGCTTACGCTACCCCATTGTCATATGAATTGAGATTTCATGGGAATTTTGACTTTTGCACATATGATCACTAAATCTTTAGCCTGGGATGGATTCGGGGCCTAAGATGCCCTGTTAAAGCTTCTTGATCTTCTATGTTATATCTATTAATGTCTGTTTTATTCTTCTCTAGCTTTTATGCATTGCATTGAAATTAGTTTTTCCCTCAACCCCTCTGAAGTGTACTGTTGATGTGTTCTTGTGCTTCCGTTCTCCTTGCAACGATCACGAATCTGAAGTTTTAGTTTCTGATACTTTTGCAGGAAAAAGAAAGGAGAAAATAAGGCAGCGTGGAGGATATTTTCTTTGAAGGAATTGCATTCAGCTACGAATAATTTTAACTATGATAACAAACTTGGAGAAGGTGGTTTTGGAAGTGTGTACTGGGGTCAACTCTGGGATGGATCACAGGTAATGAAATACTTTGCTTTTGTGCTCCATTGCAGAAGTATTTGGTATTTGTATGTTGTAGTACCAATGTCTGATTCTTTATAATGTCATAGTCTTCGAGTTGTAGAAATTCTATGGATGCAAATTGATTTGTGGTAGTCTAGTTACTATCACTTATATGCTCAGACATTATGTCATATTGGCATATCAAGTTTGAATTTTTCTCAATCTTTGTCTTGTTGTTGAACTCACTAGATAGAATTGGGAATGGACCGAAGCGAAATTGATAAATTTCACTTGATTTTGGTGTTCCATTTGAGTGGTCTGGTTGGTTATGAGTTTCTGCTGTCTTACACTGCTCAACCTAAGAGACAAGAGCAATATGCTTGCAGCAGAATCCTTGAACATTTCAGTTGACAGTGTATCTTTCCATAAAGCTTAGAATTGACATATTGTAGATGTGTTCTGACATGTGGTAGACTGTAATACTGGCAGCTAGATGCTGATGGCTTTACTATCATCCTTTTTGCATGCAATAATATTAGAGATATACACAGCCTCTATTTTCTTCTGTCATTAGCAGAGCTCTTGGTAGTCATGGAGTGAGCAACGACTCTCTTTGGCTTTTCATGTCTCTACGAAGTTTATGGCTAGTGCTAATCTTAAAGCATTATGCTTTGCGTGCAAGCTAGGAAGGGGAATATGGGATGGGTGTGGGAATGGTAGATGGATAGTGGGAGAACGAATGGAATTTATTAGCAAGGGGAGGAGATGATTATAGAAGGTCTCTTGGGAATTGAGGTATATGGAATGAGGCTTTGCATTTTAAGTTGTAGGCATACACTCTTGCTACCATTCTCTATCTCCCTCTCCTAGTCCTTACGAGTGTGTATTGAGGTATATGAAATGAGGCTTTGCTTTTTTCATTGTATGCAATGAGTTATGGCTTGTTCTCCCCAGCTTATTTTTAGTTCAGTTGTAATCTGTTCAGTTCAATTCAGTTAAGTTCCTAAATTATTATCATTACAGTTATAATTTAATTATGCTGCAATCAGTTCAGTTCAGTTGTTTTATGCCGAAGAGAACACACTCTTAGTTTGAAAATTAGAAAATGTGAAGAGCCATAAAAGTGATTTCATGTGACACCGGCTCTTGGGGAAGTTTGATGGGAAAGATGGAGTGATAATTGACAAGCTTCCTTGTGTTTTTTTTTTTTACTGGAAGCTGCAAATTCATAATCAGAAGAGCATGAAATTTATAGTGCTTTTGCATGGAAAACATTTTACATGGATCAGGCTGGTTTTCAGTTTTACTATATCTTTTTCCCTTTGATGTTCAGACAACACAGTTCATGTATAAGCATTTTGCTTGCCAGTATGGAGCTTACTGATTTTCTGATCTAGATGTTTGAGCTGAAGGGAACGCATAATCTGGTTAATATCCTTAGTGATGATCAACAATTTTAATAGGAGCTCACAGATAGTATTATCTTCTGTAGTATCAAACATGTGTAAGCCCAATGGTTAGTCAAAGAGAAGAACCACTTTGTTAGGTAGTAAGATATCTGGGATGACTAATTACTGCACAACGTTACCATGGTCGCTGGGTGTGTAGATATAGATAGATCTACTTCGCATAGGTTGATTGAATGCAGAAAACCTTCCATGATAAGCTTGAACTGTAATGGCCTTACGATTACAAATACGGTTTTGGCATTTCTTAAATTCTTAGTCTCCTTTTATTGCTGGGTTTAAGTTTTACTTCCCATATTCGCTAGCCATTGTAGTGTGCCCAATCAACTTCACTAGTCCTTGCTATCATAGCATTGTTTTGTTTCAATTCATTACTTGCACTCTTTGGCATATGTGAAAAGTCTACATACTATATTTTAGTTATTTATCTTTCTGAAATGTGCATAGACAATATCTCTTGGATGAAATTGTCAAAATTCGTTTCTGGAGGCTACGTTTAGTTGCTAGTTTTGCTGCCTATTCTCTTGTCCTTTCTTTTATACCCTGTAAAGTATAATATACTGAAAGAGAGGAGTGATATGGGCAGATTGCAGTCAAAAGGTTGAAGGTTTGGAGTGACAAAGCAGAAGTAGAGTTTTCTGTTGAGGTCGAGGTTTTAGCACAAGTACGCCATAAAAATTTGCTAACGTTACGTGGCTACTGCATTGAAGGGCAAGAACGACTCATTGTGTATGATTTTATGCCAAATTCAAGTCTATTATCCCATCTGCATGGGCAGCATTCAGCAGAGTGTCTTCTTGACTGGAAAAGGAGGACGAATATCGCTATTGGATCTGCAGAGGGAATTGCGTACGTGGTTTGACTAAATATCCAAATCAAATTCCTATTTTCTGTTTTCTGTTCTCCCCCAACCCCAGTTTCTTCCCTTGAAAGTGTCTCATGCTTCGCCGTAATGCAGATACCTGCATCATCATGCGACCCCACATATAATCCACAGAGACATAAAAGCTAGCAATGTGTTGCTAGACTCTGATTTCCAAGCAAAGGTAGCTGATTTTGGGTTTGCAAAACTTGTTCCGGATGGTGCAACACATGTAACCACTAAGGTGAAGGGCACACTTGGATACCTAGCCCCGGAATATGCCATGCTTGGGAAGGCATCAAACAGCTGCGATGTATATAGCTATGGAATACTGCTGCTGGAAATTGCCAGTGGCAGAAGAGCTCTTCAGAGGCTAAATCCAACTTCAAGTAGCTCAATCACTGATTGGGCTCTTCCATTGGCCCGTCAGGGGAACTTTAGAGAACTAGCAGACCCGAAATTGAACGACAATTTTGTGGAAGAAGAGCTGAAACGTTTAATCCTGATTGCTCTTACGTGTGCTCAAAAACAGCCTGAGAAAAGGCCAACAATGCTTGAGGTGGTGGAGCTGTTGAGGGGAGAAGCAAAAGACAAACTAACCAACCTAGAAGATAAATTGTTTAAGAGTTCGCAATCTGCTGATGACGAGGATGAGATCAAAGAAGATAATGCAGACTCTATATCAGAAGAGAAAGGCATTACTCCGAAAACAGAATCTAAAGTTGCTGATTCTGGGTCCGAAGGTGCACAGGATCGCTGAGGGAAACTTTAGAGCGAGTATACAAGACATTGTGTCCTAATATATTCATTAATTTGTGATTTAAACAGTCTGATGTGTTGAATTCGGGCTAGAAAGTAACACAACTTGTAGTTGCAAGCTTGTTAGTGATGTGATGGGTTTATATTCAGATGCTTTAGCTACGTTTTGTGCTGTAGATCTTTGCTCTGGTTTTATTGCGGGTCCATTGTGGCAGGCTTGCTGGGATCTCTTTTACTGTCGTTGGTGTGCTCGAGTCTTCAACCTTTCATCCTTTATGCTTGTATGAAGTGAGCTAGAAATTTTTGAGTGGAAATGTATATGAGCTTTGTTACCATTTTGGCTATATAAAATGTAAATTTTAGTTTGTCTCCCTCTCTCCCTCTCCTTTTCCTTTTGCAGTATGGAGTAAGTGCCTTTGAATTTCAAGCTAGGAAGGTCTGTTAAAGAATTTGACTTCCAATATCTGATTTGGTGAGTAAATGTTATATTTACCCACATAAGGATAATAATTTCCCCACATTTACCCTGCAATCTATTATCCTGATTCTAACGTACCCTTAAAATTTTAATCGTATTACCTTAATGCTTTGGGCAATTGACCAAGCTTTCAGACCTCTAGGCACGAAACTCAGGGTTGAATAGGCACACTTTGGAAGAAGTTCCTTGTATCCCCTGGTCTAAAGGCGTGCTTTTATCTGGCCATAAAAGATAAAAGAGATCTATGTTTCTTTTGAGGGATGAATCTTCGATAGTCCCCTCCTGTTCAAGGTGTGGCTCGTGAAGCTTCCAGGGACTCGGATTAAGTATTGTCCTAGGCGGTTCAACAAAGCAGCGGATGTAATAGCCAAGGCTTGTAGGGTCATGGAGATGGATTGTGTGTAACTAGGAGTTTACCCACCCCTTAGTTATTGTTTGGAACTTTTAACTTGGGATCGTAATACTTTAAACATTATTATGTGAGTAATGAAAGGCTTTGTTTACAAAAAAAAAATGCATTCTAGAGAATCAAAGTTTAGAAGGTGCTTTATGGTATAATATGAGCAGAGGGTTTTTATGATATTTTTTTGCTCCTCTCATTCCCATCGACTCGTATATAACAAACTTTCCGGCTTAAAGATATACTTTTTACAAACTGGGCATGAATATGTTTGATTTATCCTTGGAATTTTAAGTGGCCTTCTCTCAGCTAAGGCCCCAATCTCTCTGAAACATACTTGGGAAATAAGTTTCAAAAACCAAATCGTCAGTCCAATTAATTGACCGCTAAAACTCTTTCATTGTAAGTTATTTCAGAGGTGAATGAGATTCTAATATCAAATAAAACAAGTTCATTCTACGTAAACTCCTTTATGCCTCCCTCCAACAACAAATAAGGCAAGAAACTAGACACCGCGATAAAATTAGAAAGAGAACGCCACGACAGGAGCCGCTGGAGAAATTTTCCAAAAATTCCATATCAATCTATGTACACTACTACAGCAGCAAGTCAAGAGATGCTACACTTGCTGTATTTTACATGTAATCAACAGAAAAGTACAGGCTGTAGGCTAATTCTTGTTACAGAAACTAATTAAAATTAATTCTGGAGATCAAGTAAAGGTATCCTCTCTGTCTCCTTCTGCGATATCGGCCACCTCCATGTTGCTGAACTCTAAATAGTGAGTAGGGCGATGATCTTCGTTATAAAACTCCCTCGGAGTCCCAAGCTTCACACCATATTTCATGCTTGGTGTATGCTTCACTCCCATGAAATTATAATTCCAGGGACCGGTATCAGGAGTCTGGAGAAACACAAATGATTAAATAAGCATTAATCACAATTCCAAGAGGAAGACAATTCAACACATCTGCTAATAGGACTTAACCAAATTCTTGTCAATAAACTTACCATATAAAAGCCGAGGAATCGGTCACTTAGCAGCATCTGGACTTTCTCATAATGAGTTGGAAGATAGCCATGGGGGTTGCTGCCATTATCTTTATTTGCACGTCCCCATTCATATCCTGATGGGGTGAGCTTGTAGGCGGTCAGTGAACATGAACCAGGAGTAAAACTGCAAGTAAGAATGATGCATTTCTCCCCATCCCACTGCTTGTTGCTCTCCAAAACCCGTGCATGACTTGTTACATCCTACAGCAAAAATTGAACAAGTTAGGCGAAGTACCCTAATACACTGTGAAAGATGAAACAGTGCCAAGATAACAATGTCAAGTGGGATGAACTCGAGAAAAGTACCTGAGGAGATAGCTGAGGGAGTTCATTTGGCTGTGTATGCATCCACCCCAAGGGTTCCAAGTCATTTAAGAAATCATGCTCAGGCAACTGGGATGGAAGATGCACCAGCTGATGAGTTCCCCATTGTGGTGGCATCGCAATGCACCGAATCTCTTTGACCTGAGGATTGTCAGGGGGGCTTACACCATACAAGTATCCAGCAATCTGTGTCCTTAAATCCGCTATGCAGATGAACTTCTTCAAAATATTCTTTGGCATGATATAAGTATATCCAGTTTCCTGTTGAAGGACAAGATTCAGGTAGGTTAGCATAAATCTAGCCCAGGAATAGCAAATCACGTGCAGTAAGCCCAACAAAAAGACTAGAACAGGGAGTAAAAGATTTCTATCGGCTGAAGGATGGGAGGAAGTGAACACCAACCTTTATGTCTTCCGAGTTAACATAAATATGGTTCACACGGAGATAGAGATTTGTGGCAGAAATTGCTCTGACACGCCAATCAGTCTTGGAGCCAAATGCTGCCTGCTCATAAGGACTTGTAGTAGTGACAATTAATTCTTCACCGTGCACATTGATCGTCTTTGTTGTGACTGCTGTCAATTGACTAGAGGCTTTTGCCTGGAGAGTGAATTAGAGAGGAAGTACATAAGAGAAATGTTTTGGAGCAATGATAACAGATAGACAAGGATCAGGCAGATTTCAATTGAAACTACACTGAACTACATCAGAAGTTAAACTTACCTGCTTCTCAATTTCGGCAATCTGCTGTCTCTGCTGAGATGGAGGAGTGATCTCTGCCCCAAGAATGATATCACGGATCTCAGACTGTGTCAAGGCAGATGTGTTTACATTGTTCTTCTTGGCATAGTCAGAAAGTATGAGATCTCTCAAAGCAACCTCAACCTGCAAAGAGTGATAAGATGATCTTAGTTACATGTGATCCATAGAACAAAAGAACAAGGAAAAATCTATATGGGACCTCTGTAATATTGACAATAACATTTCTGGCCAAAATACTTGAACTTTCCCATAATGACCCTAGTATGAAAAATAGTTATATATAGACGTAGTGTGCAACTGCAACTCCATCAAGATATTTTAAAATGACAATTTTATTCCTAGATTGTTCTCCATCTTAAAAAACAACCAAGCAAAATGAGATAGTAACATCCGTTGTTTTGTTGAGCCTTCCAAATCCTCCTCCATACCAATCCCTTAAAAGCTTATATAACCATTATTGTCCACCATAATCCTCAATCCAAACTCAAGATCTAACTGTCCACAACAAATTTGTTAGCAAGAGATACGTTCACTACAACTTGCAACAGAGCTAATTTCTGAAATCTTACGAATTCGATAGCAATATGTTAAAATCAAGTTCTTCTCCTGCTGATCTATCTACAGGTTCAAACCTTCTGGTTTTTTCCTCACCCTGTGCCACAGTCAAGATAGCTTTCTCCGTAACAGATGTTAGATCCAAAACATCCTTATACCAATAGTTAACCAAGGTATAGTGTCAGAGACAGTAACAGAAGCATGACAACTGGATGTGGAGAGACTGGCTTGTTTACGGTTCTTTGTACTCAAGTCCCTGGGCTTTGATTCAATACCATATCTATTTCTATCACAATGCCTCTTTCTCTCTCTCTCTCTTTTGCGCCTATAAGAAAACTGTTCATGTTGCTTAAGCTTCCCCTCACCTCAATAATGAATCAAGGTGCTCAAAGGAATAAGCGAGTCCAATTGATATTAAAAGCCTTCTCTATCCATAATAATGGGCTCATAAGTCCTAAACAAGGTGGTCAAAGGATAATGTGCATCCAACTAATATCAAAAGCCATGTTCGCTATCCATATAGGTAATGGAGTCTGTGCCATTGTTCACACAATTAAGCACAACCATGAAGGAAAAAAATAGGTTATCAAAACTTTGTTTTGTGCTATGCCCATCAATTAATACGAGTATATGAATTCGAATCTCACTAGCATATCTTCACAATTTGTATACTCTGTAACGGATTAGTTAAAAAGAGAAATTATGAGCTTAATGTGGCAGAAAAACTAAACATTGTAAAGGCGAAATCATTGGAGGGCGAAGACCAGATAAAGTCAAGGGTGGGTAGCCAATAATGAAAACTGACAAGGTCGGACCACTACTATGGCAGTTCTAATCTATGTTGCACGGGTACTTCTTTTAGGTCACGTACTCGTACCCGTACACGTGCCCGATACGATACGTATCCTGTATGGGTACACGTACCCATTCCTAAAATTTCAAAATCTTGTCGTTTTCCGTCCCCGTACCCGAATCCGAACCCGTACCCGTATCCGTGCAACCTAGGTTCTAATGGCAAGTTTTAATTAGGAGAGGGAAGAACCAAAAATAAGACAATGTCCTGTAAGCACTAAACAGTAGAAGTAATCAATTAACCCAAAGTGTACAGTGACAAAATTAATGGAAATCGGAAAGGTATAACTTGAATTTAGATTTTGTTGGGACTACGAAGAAATATGATAACTACAGGAAAATTCAACTAATAGATCACTGAGTTTTTTACATAAAAAATCAGGCTTCCCTTTATATAAACCCTTTTCTACCTGCATAACGCATATAACTAACCACAAACACCAGACAGAATGAAACAAGGACAGTATATAAAGACAATTGATAGCAAAAAGACATTTACCTTCATCCATTGATCGTCGGTGAGAGAAGGCCATATATGATGAGGTTCAGTGACAACAGTCCTATCAGGCTTCAGCAACATCTTAGCCTTCTCGTTGTTGACATGAAGTGCTCTTAGTATGAGGATGAGCCGAGAGAATGCAGTATATGAAGATATACTCTTCAACCAATCATCATATATATTAAACAAAACCATTTGTGGCTCTGTAGCCTTTAAGATGAGATCACCAAATTTCTCAATCTTCAAGCAGGCCTGGAAAGGAAGTTGCAATTCACTTCCTTTGATAACTATGTTCGGGAAATCAAGCAAGTGGACTTCCAAAGGATCCAACATTCCTTTACGAGTCACAATAATTTGTTTTGGCTGTTCTTCAACAGGTAAAGACCGAACAAGCGCCGCGACTTCTTCAGCTGTTTTCCACTTGGCCAACTGACCCAGACGCTTCTGTCCAGCCCACACACTTGTATGAATAACCTGTTAAAAATGAACACGGGCTACCTCAGGACCAGAAATGCAAAAACAACCTCATTGATACAGTCAGCAGATAGGAACCAAATAAATTATCAAGCCTCGTACCTTTAAAAAGAGCTGCCCAGTCCGGGGATTAAATATGAATATTGCACCATTGATAGGTTTTGTGGTGAGATTTCCTTCAAATGTCTTGTGGATTGTCACACGATAGACATTAGTATCATCAACAAACCATATAATCTGATTACTGAATATCTCCCCGTAGTTTTGGGATGACAAATATGGCTCAGTAGGCTCTGAAGAGTACAACTGCAGACCTTTCCTTATACGCTCTCTCAAAACATAAAGCGCAGGATTTGACTGCACAAATCAAAGTAATTATAAGATAATTACAAACAGGTTTCACCAACAAACAAAAACATGACATGCCAAATATACAAAATAGAAATAAGTTGCACATGCACAAATACACACCTTCATGATCTTATTCATAGCTTGTGCAAGCAGAGGTTTGGATCCAGGGAACCAGTTGCCAAAAGCTGAATGCAAGTTGTAAGCCAGATCAAGACCCATCATTACTCCCATGGGTGATGGATAAATGGACATGTTATCTGTTGTGTAGTCCAAAAACTTAGCTCTGGTGTATCGCTCAATATCATGAGAATCATAATCTCCCCAACGAAGCTGCACATCTATCCAATATTTATTGCTTGCCTTCTGGTCAAATACATCTTTTGTCTCCGACACCAAACTTGGTTTTGACATCGGCCACCTGTGAGCAGCAAACAGAAGTATGTCTGCACAAGAACTGTTCATCTTGTAACTTTTTCTGGGATGGATTGTTTCCTTTTGAACTGTCTCAATTTCTAAAGCATCTAGCTCCTGATCAAGAACTTGACAAAGATCCATGACAACACTTTCATGAATCTTCTGCCATAAATGGGCTCGGAATATTTGGATAAGGGATATTTTCAGAGTGGGAATCTTCCCATGCATAAAAATTCCAGTCAGATCAAGCTGCACCTGGAAACCCACATAGACATTGGCACGATTAATCGTAGGAGACCACCACAGTGTAAACCTACGATTAGGAATCTGGTTCAACCCAGATCTTTGTGCATTTGTCAGCTTCTTATATTTCATAGACTCCTCAAATCCAGATGCCTTCTCCCAGAAGAGACCTTCCCATGTAGGGAAATATGTGCCCTTGAACAAAGTATGCTCTAGAATTCCTTCCACTCCTCCAAGTGCTTGAATAACATCAGTTCTGTAATTGTTCAAATTCCAGAGTTTCCCATCATGCCGCTGATGTGTCCACCAGAAAGGATTTTGCTTCAAAACTTGATATTGCTTGAAATCAGTACGAACTCTCCAACCCTTATCATATGCCAAAGTATGACGATCCTTCTGAAACAAAGTATTAATTCGAGGTATACCACGATCCCAAGAATCTTCCAGATCCTCCAAGGTTAGACGCCGATTCTGTGACTGCGCTTCCTGCCTCTTCAATGCATACTCGGCCCAAACTCGCTGCGAATCAATGAACTCGCTCTCCCACGGCTGTATGTAACGGTAAAGATTTGGAATCAGCTGGTCCTCTTCATGGCTCATACCACTCCTGAAGTGGGTGACACCAACATCAGTTTGTTTACTGTATCGAAGGTCACTTTGTGGAATCAAAATGTGACCCATTGACAGCATACCAAGACCTCCAATTTCCTTCGGAGTGTAGAAGATGACAGGCGGAAACCTGCTAGGCATTTTGGAATTCAATCCAATCTTAATACGAGTTTGGATTTTGTTTTCACACTTCACCAGCAAGTCTAACAACTCTTGAGTATGCACAGTGGCCTCACGGAAGTAAGTCATGAGACCAATAAGAGCAGTGTTCCATTTGTTGACTATTTTTGTGAAGGTTGTAGAACCAGAAGACATAAGAATCTGCCTCACACGATTCTCAAATACTTTCATGTGTTCATCATCAACCCTCAAGAAAGCAACAGCAGTTCGCTCTTTGGTCTGCTCATTCTGCAAGTTCCAAACGCCATCTTTCGTGTTGCTAAATGCTTCTTGTGTCATCCTCATCTTAGGCAATATCCGCACCTCAAAACCACACATGCTAAATAACAAATTGGGGTTGTCCTTGCTGTAGACAGATACAAAACTGTTCTCCCACTCTAAGGTAGTGATACTTCGTGGAAGACGATTCTTCATGTCCCAGAAAACACTTCTACCCAAGTTAACGTCGTGCTTCATCAGCCTCATGCGAGCATCTCTTGGCCAACACTTCTTGTTGTTGTACCCAACCATGTTCTCGTTATTGGGATCAGGATGTTCAGTAAGGTAGCGCTGGATAAGATCTCGGGCCTCTTCATGAGTGAAGCGGAATAATATATGCACCTTATCAATATAACGAGAATACAGCCGAATAGGATGCCTGCTTTCAACCTTGGTATCCCAAAAGGTCATGAACTCATTTGGCATCTGTGGTGGGCCAGCAATTTCACTAGCTCGGGTCAAACCCAGAAGAAGAAGATCAAGCACAAGACCATAATACTGTACAACAAAGGAGGCAAACTGAAGACCGCGTATCAGCCCATAAGAGTTGGTATGACTCATATCCTTGTAAGACAAAACCACGTTGTTCTTGGCGGTAACATAATCAGCAATATTGTGGTCCAGAATCAACCTCAAAAGTCTGTTAAGCATAGTCAAATCTATCTTCTCAAAGAACTTCTCAAATTTGGTCTGCAGCATCACCACACACTGCCCTTCACTTGTATCCCATATGTTTTGCAGGTTATTAATTCCTTGGCACCACTTGTACACCAAGAGAGGGGGTGGCTCGGTGTCTGCAGGTTTTACCCAATTTGGGAACAAGTGTCTTTTGTCTCCTTCATACCACAGATATTGATCAAGATAAGCATCTGTAATTTTTTCAAGTGGCTCAATCTCATAAACAGGAATGAGATAGCTATATAGATCCATAAACTCAATGCCAACTTCTTTAAAGGCACGCTGTGTGAGAAGGTGACGCTTGATTCGAGACAACGCCTCATGAGGATTATCATAAGCCTGCTCAATAAGACCCAACTCTTCTCTCTGTTGTTGATTTAATCTAACAGCAACACTATATGATTCCTTCAACCTCTCCAGAGCAAGGATAAGAAGCTTGGTGTCGTGCTTATATGACAGGGGTGGGAAAGGTATTGGAGAGAACTTCCTCGACTCCAGCCAATGCACAGTGGTTGTGTAGATAGCCACAGCTTCTTCAGGTGTAACATAAGGCCCATCCTTGAGATAATTGTGCTGGCGTTCTTGCTCTGCCTTCAGCCACAAGCGAGTCAACCTCCCAAGATTCTTACGACAAACTGTCTTGTCAACTGTGGCTCCTCTCCTGATACGCTCACGATTGTAATGAGCAACATTGGTCCACCAATCCGCTTTCGCCTTGACATAACGGAGGATCATGTTTTCAATAGGGACTGGGAGACCTGGAACCTTCCAGGGGATATTTGCTTTCCAACAGCGCCAAGCTTCACTCAGATGCTGCAAGATGGTTCTCGCCTTATTTTGCTTAATACCCTCTGGCATTGCATCGAGGACATCATGCATAACAGCAGCTCGAAGCTCCAAGTCAAAGTGACTCTCAACACGCTGCTTGGTAACTGTCTTCGCCACTCCTTTGGAATGTCGACCTTCAAACTGTCTAGCAAGTAAGTTACCCAACCACCTCTCGAGCAACGGCACTATACCACGAAGAAAGAACAGCCAAACCCTCCACATCGGCGCCCAAAAGCCACATCCAGGTCCCTTCCCAACCGGTCCAGTATTGAAACGGTAATAAATCAAGTGCTTCAGATCCTTGCACATCCTGATCTGCCTCATGAGCCTATACTTATAACGGTACATTCCAGTCAACTGCCCAACATGTGAAAATATATATTGCAAGCCATCAGCCAGTTGGAAGGCATCCACATTACCCAAACGGAACTGGACATTAGCATCAACCACAAGTTTCGTCAAACGAAGAATTTCACGACACAAGTGAAATGCATTCCCAAACCGCGACTTCTTACGTTCCTTGGTAGTAAGTGTCTTGACAGGCTTTAAATTGAAATTGTAATCAAGATGCAGATAATTCAAATTTTTCCGGTGAATCAGCAGGTTCAACATGTTGTACCCTTGCCTGCAAACCTGGAGGCCAACTTCAACCCAATCTAGTTCAGTACTCTGGAAGAACTTCGTAGCTGCAAGAGATCTAAAAAGATGTTTCTTCTTCTGAGCTTTTGGAGGTCTATGATGCAACTCATTGAGCACAAAACATTTCAACAACTTCTGGTAACTGACTCGAACCTTAACAGGATATGAGGGTGGGCTGCAAAATTTTAGCAGGAATAAGCATTCATAACAAAGGACGAGTTGCTGGAGGGAGAGAAGGAAAAAAGAAAAGGAAAAGCAGAACAGAATGGAAAAGCCCTCTTACCAGTGCTCCTTGTACCATTCTGAAACAAGTGGTATATCTTCAGAACGTCGAGTGCGACCAGATCTCATATTAAATGGCCTTGGAGCACACAGCAGTGAAATTCCAGCTGCAGTGGTGTCTGTGTAGAGTTGGGTATCACTGAGCAATGGCTCCACCCCTTCTGGAAGCTCAAAATCATCACTGTCATCCTCATAGAGTTTTTTATCACGACGATCCTTGTGTGCAGATGTTATCGGGTGAATCAACGGGTCATAATAAAAAGCTGGAAGATCGGGATCCTCAGTTTTTATGTACATGATCAATGGCGTGTGGTATACACAAAGCCTTACTTTCCTAGGTCTATTGTTATATAGATGAGGAAAAGCAATTTTGTACTCTGTTCGAAGTGGTGACCGTATAATGAGTTTGTTGATGTCGTTAAACTCATTCCAGTCCTCATCACCTTTCTCCATGTCACGATACAAAGGCTCGAACTTTGGGCCTCCTGTAAATGTGTGAGAGAACTCATTACAAGAACTATAAGCATAGAAACAGAAGGAACCAGAAACATCATGGTCCAATGATATAACCTAAGTCCTGTATCAAGTAGAAGCCATGCACATATAATTGCTAGATGAGTTTAACCAAGGGTTCGCATACTTATACGTACACAACATGTTCTTCAAGCATCGTCATTAGAGGTCGTAATGAAAAGATGGTTTTTGAAAATACTACAAAAGGAACTTTAACGGAAAAACATAAGACCTGAGTCATTGGACATTGCCTATTAGTATTATAACTTAACCAAATTCTGCACTGAGCTCAGCACCTTCCAAATGGCTGCTGTCCATGAAGCACAAGCCTCCAATTCCCCCCACAACTTTGCAACATAAAGGAAGCTCAGGCATCAATGTATTTTGCTAAAAACCTTGGTCGATCTACATAAACCACCTCGAAGATGGCTCGTTATAGCATTAACAGAATTCTCGCATCCATTAGCATATTAAATAAGCCAAAATGTACCGCAACAAAAATTGGGCATGTGCCCCCACCCCCGCCCTTAACCCCCAAAAAAAAAAAAGATAAAAGATCGTACGATATAACTAACATGCTAGAAACAACAAAGAACACAAAATCCCAGTTGCTCCAACAACAAATCATCTTTTCGCCCTCAAAATTCTGATGATTTCTCACTACTTTATGCATGTAACAAACACTCCAAACCATGGAATTAAAACTCTCCCGTTCCGTTACAGAACGGCCGTTCTGTAACGGATTTTGGATTTGCCGTTCCGCGAAATGCCGTTACGGAACGCCATAATAAAAATCACATACTTCTCGCCGCGTTGTCCGTTCCGTAACGCGAACTCGCCGCGTTAGAACGCTTTTATCCCCGTTACATCCGTTCTTTTCAAATATTAGCCAAAAATATTTTATAATTTAACTATATAGCTAATGTAACATGATATTGTGATAGATTTAAATATATTATGTTCTAATAATGCTTCATAAACTAAAATTAAGCAAATAAGGTTAGAACATATTAATGTGAATTTTTTAAAAAAATTCACGTCGCGTTGGCCGCGAAACGTTCTATTTCCCCGTTACAAGCCGTTCCCGCGACAACGCGACCGTTCCCGCAAACGCGACCGCGACCGCGTTTTTTTTCTATGCTCCAAACCGAATCATCAACTTTCTAAATCTACCAACTTTTCAAGGCACAAGCATGAACCAAAAAGGGAACCCACAAGAACTCATATCTTACCATCTCAGCAACATATGGATAATGGGTCACGTAGAAGTCCAATAAAGCCAAAAGATTCACAAAGAAGTTATTAGACTTGAACACCAAAGAAAACATGCAGAAAAGGTAACAGATAAAAGAATTGACATACCAGGTATGCACATGTTCAGTGCTTTTGCTGTGAAAAATGATTCCATGTCAAACAGATAAAAGTAATTCCTGTCGACCATATCAGAAAGCAATTGTCCGGCAAACCTATAAAGAGTTGCCATGATCGGAAGTGAAAGATGCCATCTTCTATAACTTGGCCCATTAATAAGCTTTGTTTTCACAAGAGGTTTATGATCATAGAACCATGTGTAAACAGCAGAATCTTCTTCCTCATCCAATTCTAATTGAATTGGTTCCAGTGGATCCACATCTAGAACGTTATCAGCATAGTCCAGTGGAGGCTCCTCATCGTCAAAAGGAGGAAACCTCATTCTTTTGAAATGCCGACGATCTCTCTTCTCTCTTCTCATCATAATCCACATGGTACCCCATTGAGCCAGATAAATAGGTTCAACAACCCATGGAATTTCATTAACAAATGTGATGGCACCAGTAATATGATAGAGAACTTTGACATCACGAACCTGGAAAGGTATGCATGAAGAGTCAATATCCATTAGACTCCCCCAAAGAGTTAATAATCAGCTAGAATAAGAAGGGCAAAGGTAATTGCTTATAAAGAAACTCCTATTTTAATTCATTGTCAATCTTTAGGCTTGTGCTCCCTAACAGTAACAAGTAAATAAACAAATTTCTATTTAATATACTCAACCTAATGTTGGTCATATTTTTCTTTATCATGAAAATTTAAGAAAGCTATAGAAAGGGTAATATATGTCTTAAGAATTACCTGTTCCCAAGGCATTGGCATGTTCTCAAGAAGCTTGTAGACGGCATGCGGGACAAACTTCAAGGCCCCAAGATATACACGTTTATCATGACGATATTTCTTAGAAGACATATCACCATGATCTCTGAAACACAGGAACAAATATTAGCAAGTGATATTTAAAAAAAGGTAGAAAATACATCCAGAAACCAAAAAAAACTACACAAATAACCCCATTATTTACATATTACAGCCATTCAATTATAAAGCAAACACCATATTAAATCCTAGCTTGTTAAGCATGTGCGTGTGTGCGTGTGCCTATCAATTAACGACATCTATACTTAACTACCAAATGGCATAAAATCGTCATAAATTGAACTCTCAATTGACAACAAAAAATCATCACAGCAAGCTGAGTAAGCATAATTTCAAACACCCTCATCCCCCTTGAGGCTGCAAATGAACCAAGATGTTCCTAAACAAGCTAGAAAAGAGTCGGACAAAACTAGTCCGTCTCAACATATGCTTTGTGAACAATTAGATATGGATTTGCCATAAGGAACTACAATCAATTCACTCGTGCCATTTGAATAGTTGAGCTGTTATCCAAATAATGTGCTATATTATCATTGTAGGCTTTGTAGCAATTTAAATATAATCTCCTAATTGCTATCATTGATTCCTTGCCATTTTTTACTCAAAAAAACCGTCAAAACTAAAACATATTCATATATTACCCATAACTAGCCAACAACTTCGAATTCTTCAATTGTAAATGATCAAAACTGGAAAATAATATCAGAATTCAACTAAAACTCAACTCAGTTCAACATTTAAATTAACATAAATGAACACTTCAATACTCAACTAAACTCAACACAATTGCACCTCTACACCACCCCGCCCGCCTCCTCGACACGAGATCTCATCGCTCCAATAATACAAAATCTACCACATATTATAAGTTATAACCAAACAAAACACTGAATCAACTGTAATTCCAAAAAATCACCAAAGAAAACCTAAACAAACACTCACCGAATAATCTTCCTAACATGTTCAGGAGGCATATCCTCTTTCTGAGTCTCAACAAATCCAAACTTCCTCTTATCACCATAACGTTTAGAATTAAGCTGCATCCACTTTCTAGCTTTCTCCTCGAGCCTCGCCTCGGCTTCAGCTGCAGATTCCTGATGCGGCGGCTGCTGTGGAGGCGGCTGCAGCACAGTGTACGAAGGTTGCATTGCCGGCGGCGGAGGAATCGATGTTCCCGGCGCCGGCGGTGGCGCCATGGGATTGCTCCCGTTCCACATCGCTTACGCTAAAACCCTAAACCCTCACTTGATGGAAACCCTATGAGAGAGAAAATTAGGGAAGAAATTGAGAGATTGAAGGTGAATATTGGGGGAAATAGTGAGATTTGGGGATGAAGATAGGGTTTATTGAGCGTAAGTTCTTTTTTTGGGTTAAATATCTCTCGGAGAGAGAAAATGAAGGAAAACAGAAGGAGAGTGAGGGGGAGTGAAGAATATAAGTGGGAGAGTGAAGGCGGTAGAAGAGAGATCGAGACCGACCTCTGTGATTTTGGAAATGAGAGGATTTCGGTGAATTGGGTTGGGCTAGATAGATATGCGTCATTTTTTTCAACTTTCGAAGGGACTGGCTTCAGCCCTGTACCGGAGTGAAACGTGGCTTAACCGATATAGGTTTGACAATACCCGTCCCTGAACTTAAATTGGACCGGACAGGTCACATAACTGATCTAGCTTACGTTCATGCTAAGATGAACCGGCCCAGCACATGAACTAGTTTGGGACCGGCCTAACCCGATCTGTTGGCATATCTAATATTGGATGGTGTTTTGAGAGGAGAAACGAGTACTCTTCTTGACCTTATTTCGCAATCAGTTGTTAGGTGAGGGCTAGTGAATGGTGATGACTAGTTTTACTCCTATGTGTTAGGTGTTTATGTTTATCGTTTGAGTTGGTTGTTAAACTAATTGTTAATAGAGAAGATTGTTGGGAGAGAGTGAGGGTGTACTTTTCTAGACTTTATTTGGCAATCAGTTGTTGCAATTTGGATAGTTAAATGTGTTAGTGTGTTCATATGTGATATTCGAGCTAGTTGTTGCATTAATTGTTTATATATATAATTGTTTTGGTGAGGTAAACAAATACTCTTCTTGACCTTGTTTGGCAATTAGTTTTTGGGCGAAGGCAATACGATTGTTTTATCTAGTTCTATGTATTAATTATATATATTTGTTATTGAAGTTGGTGCGTTAATTGGCTAGAAAGATAATTTGATGAAATCAAATGTTGGATGTTAACTATTATGATACAAAATAACAAATGTTTTAGATAAAAAAAACAAAGGAAAACTTGTTAAAAACTACCTTATAAAAACATGTTTTTGTGAGAAAGTAACTTATAAAAAAAAGCTGTGAAAACAAGGGTTTAGGGTGGGGGTGAGGTGTTAGAGGGTTAGGGGTTAGAGTTAGGGTTTTAGGGTTAGGGTTAGAGGGTTTAATTAGGGTTAGAGGGGTTAATTAACCCTAATGACTAACGGAAACTTGACACCGTTAGTCATTAAGGGCATTTCGCACATTTAATTTCTAAAGTAAGGGTACCTGGTGCATTTTTTAAAAAGCATGGGTACCCCATGAATTTTGAAAAACCACAGGGGTACCTAGTGAAAAAACCGTATATTGTATTATGTTAATATTGTTATTACTAATATTTATTTATTAATTTATATTTATTAATTAATGATAGCTAAATTTTTATCATTACTATTAGTTACTCCCTCTGTTTTTTTATCATTCTCACTTTCTTGTGCGCGCCTCCCAATGCACCTCTTTGAACTTAAATATCTTTCATTATATATTAGTAAAAATTATAAAGATTGAATATTAATAATGTACTAATTGAGACAAATCAAACAATACCCCACATGACTATATTTTTTCTTTTAAATTGAAAAAAATTGAGAAGATTCTCTCTAAGTATGAATAGTGTCAAGATTCAAGTGAGAAAGATAAAAAAACAGAGGGAGTATAATTTAATTCAGTTTAGTTGCAATCAGTTCAATTCAGTTCAGTTGTTTTATGCCGAAGAGAACAGGCCCTTAGTCACTTCACGTCGGGGAACCAAGGAGGAAGTATAAAAACATGAGAGAAAAACTAAAGAGGTTGATAGTGATTATCCATCTAAGTCGGGACAACATCTCTCCATCGCCCACAAGTCTCTATGTTGAACACGGATAGTGGAAATTGAACATGAAGAGAGATTTATTGGGAATCACTCGTTGGGTTGGTTTGACCCCCCACCCCCTTGAAAGAACATTGGTAAGAATTGAGAATTAAGGGAGATAAACTACAAAGTGGGTTAAAATATTTAAAAATGAATGACATGGGTGGAAAAATAGGAGAAAGTAGATAACATGTTACCAAGAATAGAAAAAGCAACAGTGTATAGATGACAAATAAATAAACCAAAAAGGAAAGCCTGCAGATAAAAAAACGAAGGAAGCCCTCTTTTTTACCTTGTTGCACAATCAGTTGTTAGATGAGGGCTATTGAATGGTGATGCCTAGTTGTACTCCTATATGTTTGTCATTTGAGTTAGTTATTATACTAATTTTTAATAGGATGATTGTCCTGAGAGTGTAAGGGTGTACTTTTCTTGACTTTATTGGGCAATCAGTTGTTGCGATTTGGACTAGTTATATGTGTTTGTATGTTTATATGTGATATTCGAGTTAGCTGTTGCATTAATTTTTTATATATATAATTGTTTTGGTGAGGTAAACAAATACTCTTCTTGACTTTGTTTGGCAATCAGTTGTTGGACGAAGGCAATAGGATGGTTTTATCTAGTTATATGTATTAATTATTTATATTTGTTATTGAAGTTGGTGCATTAATTGGCTAGAAAGATAATTTGATGAAATCAAATGTTGGATATTAACTATTATGATACAAAATAACAAATGTTTTAGATACAAAATAAAGGAAAACTTGTCAAAAATGACCTTATAAAAACATGCTTTTGTGAGAAAGTACCTTGCAAAAAAAAGTTGTGAAAAACTATCTTCTAAGACATAAATGTGTAGTAAAAAGCTACTTTTTTTGGCCAATTTTAGCCATTGACCACCATTTTCGACGTTGAACTTTTTATTTCTTTTTGCTTTTTTCGCTTCCATTTTCCTCCAATTTCACCTAAAATGTTAAACTTCCTTTGGAAATTGGTATTAAGTTTGGCAAATTTTGACAAAGAATAAGTGAAAAACAAAAGGAAAAGAAAAGGTCAACACCGAAAGAAGGGGGTCTATGGTAAAAAAACCAGTTAAATGTAATCTCTTACAACAATTTTGTTTTAAAAGGCAGTTTATCATAACTTCTTTTTAATAAGGTATTTTGTCGCAAAAATGAGTTTTTATAAGGTAACTTTTGATAAATTTTCCAAAAATAGAAGGTCACTAGAAAAGATACTGATAAAATTCCAATAGCTTTAGATAACAGTAAGCAAATGGGTGAAGTAAAGGCAATTGGGTTCAGGAATACTAATTGGTTTAGGATTCACATTTTAGGTTGATGAATAACTATTTAAGGAGAGGAGGAGCAAGAGAGCATCTATGTACAATTTTATCCAAGTAGTCTATTTTTTTAACTTGTTGTTGTATAGATATTTACCTATCACCCCACTTCAAAGGTATAATATTTGATATCTTTATTTTAGGGTTTTACCGCCCACATTTACTAAACACCACCCGTACTTTTATACGTATATTTTTTGACCTAAAAAATCTAAGAGTTTAGGATTTTTTTGCATGAACCAAACCATTTATTCGTTTCCACCATGGTGGAAGCAACCATTTTTTCCGGTTCTACCATGGAGGACCCTTTTTTTTCCCAAGTTCTATCATGGTGGAATCGAGAAAGATTCTGGGCCCACCATAAAAAAAGTTTTGTTTACATGAAAAACTAGTAATATTTTTTTTAAAATTCAATGCAGGGGAGTAGGAAGGGAGAAAGAGGAAGAAGAAGAAGAAGAAGAAGGGGTGGGGGGTTGCGTAGGGAAGCTGGGAGGAAGCGCGGGGTGTTGCGCGGGGGGTTGCGGGGGAGGGGCGTTGGGGCCGGGAGTGTGGGGGATGGGCGTGGGGGTTTACGGGGTTAGTGGGGGCTGGGGGGAGATGGAGCTGCAGGGGGTGGGGTTGGGAGGGTGCGCGGCGGCGTCAACGACATGGGGGTATGGGGGTGGGGGCCGTGGTGGTGGCAGCTTTGGCGGCTGGGTGGTGGTAGGTATGGAGGGAAGTGAAGGAGCGAGAAAGAAGAAAAAATTACTGGATAAATAAGGATGGTATACAATAAATTCGGGCGGCAAATAGCTTGGTTGCAATTTTATCATTAAGAGATTATTATTATTTTTTTGACAGGAAGAAAATATATATAAGCCAAACGGCACATACAATGATAATTAAGATCTGAAAAATACATATTTAGCAAATTGCAACAATTTTCACAATTGAACCAATTAATTTTAAGCATACTCGAGCATAACTCCAACTCCACCGCTTCAAGCTTGAAGCGAGTAGTGTACTTCGATGTCTCTTCATCTTTTCAAGTAGATACCTTCACAATATGATTCTGTGATATAATTAATTGTTCATAGTGATACAATTGGGTTCATGAACCCTTCAGAGATTATCAAATCTTCTATGATATCACCAATTTCCTAATAATACCATGTAAATTTTCGATTGATATTATATTATATTTTTCATAATGGTATTCAGAGTCATATCACATATTCACATATGCGTACCAATGAAACCCTTTGTTTTGATTGAAACGCCGAACGAAAACATACTATAAGCAAAATTACTAATCAACCCTTGATAGAGTCCAAAACCTCTTCGGCCGAAAGGACTTGCTAATCCTTTACAACACCAAGAAGGAAAGAAATCACATGTGCTTGTTTATCCGCTCCACCAAGTCACAACGCATATAAAAAGCCCCCTCAAAGTCACCCAGACAAGTATATCCATCATTCACCGTCTTCTTTCCCTTCCTCTCCAACACGAAACCAGAAATTCCTCCTTTTTCTGTCTTTCTCTCTCTTCAAAATCCTCAATTGTAAAAAAAAATCCCAAATCCAAAACCCTAATTTTCTCACATTCACATTCATTTTCCCCTAATTTGTTCGATTGTATTTCGAATCGGATCTTTCAAACTTATTTCGTTTTTCGTCTAGGAAATTGACAAATAGTTGTTGATTTTGATTCAAATTCTGGGTTCATTTTGAGACTCAGAGGATTCTCTGAGATCGAAAAAGAATCGAAAAGTATAATTTAAGATGTCTGCAATTTTGTGTGGAAAGAGATCTTTCTTTGAAGAATTACCAGCAAACTCTAATTCACCTGTTGCCAAAAGGCTTCGTTGTTCTTCTTCTTCTCCTGTTCGATTTTCGCCGTTTTCGCCTCCTTCGCCGCCTTCTAGAAGCTCTCTTCTTGATAAGCTCAGGGAAGCTTTCCCTCTTATGGACCACCAGGTATACGTTTTTCGATCAATCGATATTATATTCATGTAATTAGCAATTTTTTACTGTAATTGTAGCAGTTTATTTTGATTTATTGCTTAGGCATATCGAATTCGGGCACTTGCTTAATCTTGTTAATTTTCTTATCTTTGTTTTAATCGATGTTCTTTAGTTGTGTATTATTTGAAGAATATAATGTAAGATTGATGATGAATAATGATGGTATTGGCTGACAACAAGAAAGTGGAGCTGTTTAATTGGAATCAATGTATATTCACACGAAATATGATTCGAATCCCACGAAATTTGTGTATGCATAAGAAGTGCATTGAATGAACAATCAAGATGATTCTTTTCGACGAAAGTTGTAATTATTATTGGTGGTTTTGTTATGGGATAGGAAGGTCTTGATTTGTGATAGTTTGTAGGGGAAGTTAATAATTAGGAATAGAAGAATATGCAAGTTTGGGTTTTTCGGTGTAGTTTTTGGTTCCGCTTATGGAATCTAAGAGATTATACATAGATGATGCTGCATTCTATCTACAGAGCCTGGGTTACGTAGTGATTGCTGGATTTTGTGCTATGCTGTTTGTTGTTCTTATTGCTACATTGCTGTATATATGTTTTGTCCATGGTTCTTTGGTTTAGAGGGTAATCTAGAGAGCTAGTTATTTACATATAGTTTGTGTATTGTTTACCCTTTATTAAGTTTTTGATCTTCTAATATTTGCGGTATATTTTTATCAGCTTTTAGAGAAAACCCTGGAAGAATGTGGTGATGACATAGATGCAGCAATTAAGAGACTGCATGAGTTGTGTTTAGGATCCTCGGAGGAAATTCTGGGTTCTGTGAATCATTTAGCTGCAGCTGCCGAGCAAGGTGTGGTTCTTTTTGCAATTCGTTTGTATGGCAATGAAAGTTATGTTAAGAATAAATGAAAGTTATGTTAAGAATAAACATCCATAAACATGTCTTCCCTTTGTAGGTGGTTTGTCTGCTGAGGAACAAGCAGTTCCAGTTCCTGTTGAAGATACTTCTTCCTGTAACACCCTTCCAAGAGATGGTGCTCAATGGGTGGAATTGTTGGTTAGTGAGATGGGCGGTGCGACTACCATAGATGAGGCACGCAACCGTGCTACTAAGGTGTTGGAAGTTCTGGAGAAATCGATAAGGGACCAGGCAAGTGCTGAAGCTGCAGGGAATTATCAGAAGGTAATATAGTTGATCTAAAACTCCGCTACTTGTGTGCCTAAGGCAACTACAATGCTTGCCAAGATTTGTTTGATGGCTTTACGAAATTTGTTGCTTAAGTTTTCTTGTATTGTCAATTGCCAATAATGTACTGACAGGAGTGTATGATGGCTGCTTTTATTATGCTGTATAATTTGTAAATCCCTTCCCTCTGCCCACCTCCATCGCTGTAAAATAGAAGTAAAGCAAAGATGGAATTCAGGTAAATAGTTTGGGTGTTTTATTGGGATGGCAATTGGCCAATTGTAGAGGGAAAGGTAGGGGGGGTGGTAGAAAAGGTAAGGGGAAGGAATGGAAGGGGAGGGAAGACTCAGCTTGTGTTTTCCTCCAAAGTTGGATTTGGTATACTAAGAGGGCAAGGAAAATAAATACTTCCAATTTTCTTCGCCGGCCTTCTCCCATGTTACCTTCAAACAAGGAAAAAGGTAAGGGGAAGGAATGCAAGGGGAGGGAAGACTCAGCTTGTGTTTTTCTTCAAAGTTGGATTTGGTTTACTAAGAAGGCAAGGAAAATAAATACTTTCAATTTTCTTCCCTGGCCTTCTCCCGTGTTTTTTTTTTTTGGGGGGGGTGGAAGAAAAGGTAAGGGGAAAGAATGGAAGGGGTGGGAAGACTCAGCTTCTCCAAAGTTGGATTTGGTTTACTAAGAGGGCAAGGAAAATAAATACTTTCAATTTTCTTCCCCAACCTTCTCCCATGTTACGTTCAAACAAGGAAAAATGAATCCCTTACATTACTTCCAAATTCACTTGGCCAAACATACTCTGTCTTGTTCGACTTTGAAGATAATGTCTTCTAGTCTTATGTATGAGCTTATCCTTTACGATATACTGTCTTGTTCAATTTTGAATATAGTGTCTCCTGGCCTTATGTTTGAGCTTATCCTTTAATGTAGGAGAACATCATGTTGAAACAGCAAATTCAGGCGCTATTGAATGATAATAGTATCCTTAAACGTGGTATTCAAATTCAGCATGAGCGTCAAAAGGAGTATGATGACAAGAACCAAGAAGTGCAGCAACTCAAGCAGCTACTTTCTCAGTATCAAGAGCAGTTGAGCAGACTCGAGGTCTATCCATCTCTCTTTTCTATATTTCAGATATCATCAAGGCCATATGCTCCCAACTAAGATTTTTTTGCTAATAAGGTTGTGTTTCATGTGCTTACAGGTGACTAATTATACGCTGACTATGCATCTCAAGCAAGCGCAACAGACCAGTTCGTTTTCTGGACATTTTAACCGAGATGTATTTTAGTTGAAGATGTAATATATGTATCTGGAACAGATTCAAGTGGTGAACCAAATTACCTATACTTGTGCCTTGTTTAGAAATGTAGAAACCTTCGGCCAAATTTCTAGAGGCTAATTTATGTCACTCTTTACCCTGGCTTATCTAATTTCTGATCGAGTTTTAAAAGTTTTGCTGTGTTTTACTTTTATGAAATTGATGTGCCGTGATTTTTTTTGTTTTTTCAACTATTACTTTGTTAATTAATGTCTACAATGGTGAGGTTGGTAATTGGGAATCAAATTCTTGTGTCACTAAACTACGCATCATTTGTTTACCATGAAATCATTGTTATTATTACTACGGACCTCTGTTTTTCAAATTGAAACTTTAGCACAAATTATAAATAACTACTTCCTCCGTCCCATAATATAGTGCTTACATTCTATTTTGGATGTCCTAAAATATTATGTCTACTTTATTTTTTATTAATTTGTTTGGACTTAATTATCCTCAACTTTTACACAAACTTTCCAAAATATTCATACCTTTTCTTTCAAAATGCGTGCGTCTATTTATTGCTTTGTACCATTCCAAAGAAAATTTTTTGATTTTTGAGATTTTTTTTAAGGAAAAAGAAAATAAATAAGTAGTTCCAAGACAAAAGTACTTCATTAAATATTTTTTTTTTAGAATTCTACCACTCCCTCCGTTCTCCTTAATTACCGTGAAAAAGAAGGAGGAGTGACGCGGGATAAACAAATTTGAGTTTGGAATTGGAGAGGGAGAACGTGGTTGGGAAGGATAGTCTGCACGGGTTGTGGTTGAGGATGAAGAAAGGAGATAGTGGGACATCAAGATCAAGCAAGAGGATAGAAGGGGGGGAAATGAGGAAAAATTATCTCTCATACACTAAAAAAAATCGTACTTTCACCAAATAGTCCTGAATTTTTAGAAAATTTGTCATATATTCTCGATTTTTTAAAAATTCATCATATATCCCCGTGTTTTTCATAGATATATCCAATTTCCCTTACCATCAACACAACATTAGTGTTAAATTAGTGCAAAACTTAATTCATGATATATCCCTATATTAAATGGTAAAATATGACTATTTTTATGTTAATTAAATGTTATTAAAACAGTTAGTTTTAGATTGTTGCCTCCTTGTAGCATTTTTGTACATAAATGCAGTACCCCTGGTAGAATCTTATAACTTCTTACTCCTCCAATGTGATTTGTTTTACTCTGGTCATGAGTTAACATGCAAAAACAACCTCATCACCTTATGAATGTGCATATATAAGAGTTTCAAATAGATTTTGCTTATATTCATTTGCTATCGGGTTTCCCCGTGGACAACATAAAGTAACAATCTCAATTTTTTTTGGAATCATATGAAATAATCAAATGCATCACGCCTATGGTGAAGATTTGTGGACTTGATGTTGTCTCATAAGTACTTATCTTGCAGATTATTTCCATGATGCAAAATATATTTGAGACTCTCATATATGCATATTCATAGGGTGATAAGGTTCTTTTTGGGTGCGAAATCGTTAACAAAGCAAAGAAATCACACAATAAGGCTAAGAAGTTTTGCACTTCTATTTGGGGTTTTGTATTTTCCTTCGTTCCAAAATCATTGCAACACTTTGTCTTTTTTAGTAGTTCTTTACTTAATGCAACACATCAATAAATGTAAAAAGATACACACACATAAAACCGACCACTTATACTATACAACTTTTCTCTCTCTTTATTTTAACATAAATATTAACACAATATCCAACTTTCAATTCCTTCCTAGGTCTTTGTGCCAAAGACAAATGTTGCATTTTTTTTTGCAACGGAGGAAGTACCAAAGTGCAACAAACATGCAACATTTGGCTTGCAATATGAGAAACTAGTTGTTATGATGACATTTAATTAACATAAGAACAAGCGTATACCATGCTTTAAGTTTTAATATAAGGGTATACGATTAAGTAAGTTTTGCAATAAACAAAAAAACTAATGTTTAGTTGATGGTATGAGCAATTTGATATATTTGCGAAAAACTCATAAATAAATGGTGAATTTGAAAACTTTTAATTGAAACTTTTTTGTCATTGCTCTGGTCATGAGTTAACATTCATCCAATTGCTCTAGTCCTAAGTTAACACTGAAAAACAAATACTTAAAAGATAAAACTAAACTTTAATTAAAGGGAAATTTCCTCAGGTACCCCTGAGGTTTGGCGTAATTCCCAAGATACCCCCCACATTTGGGGAATTCCTCGGATACCCCTGAGGTTTGTGTTTGGGCTCAAGATACCCTTACTATGGATGGAAACCTAACGCCGTTAGGTTTTCCCCTCTCTCTCCACCCATCATCCTCCATTGATGAACATGGAACCTTTCTCTCTCCTCCTAACCCACTATAAAGTCCTAACCACCCAACCCCCACCACCTCCCCTTCCCCCCACCCCTCCCCCCCCCCCATGACCCCACCCCCCTGCCCGCAACCCCCATTTTCGCAATCTCTCTCTCTCTCTCCTATGTTTTTTCCCAAATTCCAAATCTCCGTGAAGAAGATCGATTTTTCTCGGCCTGCTAACTTCACTTGTTTGATCTTCTTCGTCGGGCATCGCTTTCAAATCACTTGCTCATTAACCAAACCGAATCGCGCATCAATTTCATTGGGTGGGGAAGTGGTGGGGTCGATTCGACGGGGTTACGGGCGTCGATTTGGACGGGGTGGGGTGGGGGATGGGTGGGGTTCTCTCAACGGGGTGGGGGAGGGGGGCAGCTGCGGGGGGTGGGGGATGGGCTAATCCGGTAGGGGAGGGGGGCTGCTGGGGTGGTGGGAGGGTGGGGAGGGGGGCTGCGAGGGTAGGGGGGAAGGGGAGGTGGTGGGGGTTGGGTGGTTAGGGCTTTAGAGTGGGGTGGGAGGAGAGAGAAAGCTTCCATGTTCATCAATGGAGGATGATGGGTGGAGAGAAAAAGAAAATTGGGGAGAAAGAGAGGAAAACCTAACGGTGTTAGGTTTCCATCCATAAGTAAGGGTATCTTGGCGCTTCAAACACAACCTCGGAGTATCGGGAATTCCCAAATGTGGGGGGTATCTTGGGAATTACACCAAACCTCAGGGGTACCTGAGGAAATTTCCCTTAATTAAATAATTGTCTTTTTTCTCACCATATTGAAACCAATTTTTTAAAAATAAATTAAAGAGAAAAAAAGGAAATGGACGCTTAGGCTTACAAATAAAAAATGTGTGGCTTAATCAATCATTCCTAACAACTTAGATTATATTAGCTGAAAACAATTTTTAAGAAAAAAAACCCTAAATTAGTTTCTCTTTAATTCCTTTAAAAAAATTTAGAGAAAAAAAGAAAAAAAAGGAGTTATGTACGGAAGATCATCGATGGGAAAAGGGAAAAAAGAAGGAAAGATATATATATAATTATATATATATGGATGAAGTTGATTATGCAATGCTTAACTCGTAAAATTTGTAGTAAATAAACCGGCTAGACTCATTATAACCGAATAAAGGCGGAGTTCTTTTTTTTTTATGAAAAGATTAAACTAGCGGCTCAATTTCCCACACGCTCACACCACAATTTCGTTGTCTGGGTGCTTCCTGAACTCCATCTCCATGTTCTTACATCCATAAACAAAGGAACACCAAAAACACAAAATCATTCCATTTCCACCAAAATTGCGGACACATGAAAAAACCAACACATACTATTCTCCTCTAATTAAACAAAAACACACACACACCAAAAAAATACTCTAAAATAAAACTACACCTAAATAAAAAGAACAGAAGAGATAAAAATGGCGGCCACACCTTTCTCTCTCCTCTCACCTTCTCTAACTATCACTACTTCCGACCGCTCACTATCGCCTTCTATCAGCTGCTCGTCGTTCATCAATGGCGGCGCCGGCATTTGCAGCAGCAGCAACCTCAGTTTTCGGTCCAATTGCAATTTTATCACTCTTAATTTACCGGCATATCGGAGAAATGCGCAATTTAGTAAGAAAAATCGATTCAATTCTAGGTTTATAGTGAAAGCTGCTTCGTCGGATTATTATGCAACTTTAGGAGTTTCTAGGTCTGCTTCTGTTAAAGATATTAAAGCTGCTTATCGAAAATTAGCTCGTCAGGTAGTTTTCTCTTTCATTATTTCGTTGATTTTCTGTTTTTGTAATGTTAATGTTTTTGGTGGAAATGCGAAAACTCTGCTATGTGTGAGATGATGGTGATTATTTTTTGTACGGTTATGATTATATGCTTCCTGCATTAGTTGCACTTCTGTTGGAGTTTTGAATTCTTCAATTCGAGTTTTATGATTATGATTGTTGCCTTAAGGAATGGCATAAAGGAGTATTTGATTAGTTGTTCGCGTTTCGGATGGATGCTAAATTTCCAGGATGAGAGTTTTCTTCTAGCAATACCTAGCAGTTAAAGTCCAAAGGATTATGGAGTTTACTAGGCATGATTGTTTTGTTCATGTCTTTGTGTGCTTGAATTCATTGTTCATTGCTGACACTGGAGAAGTGCGTGGCGGTATAGTCCTCAAGATAAGCTTAGTTACCTTGAATTGTAGTTTCCTAACTCGTGGCATTATGGATTCCTATGTTTAGTACTCCAGATACTTGACTGATCATTCATTTGTGTGTTTTCTTGGGTGGTTATTGGAAAAATCTGGCGTAATATATATGAATGATTTGGTTAGCAATAATAGCTGTGGAAGGCTAATGGTGAAGCATTTGATTAATTTTCGGAATCATGACATCAATGGAATAGATTGGAAGTTGCCATACTCTCTCTAATATTTAGTCTTGTTGGGGGAAATTTGTTCTATATATGTTTTTATGTGTTCTCTTTTTCCTATCATTTGTTCGCTCTTAATCTGAGGTTTTTCTCTTTGTATCTAAGTATCATCCTGATGTCAACAAGGAACCTGGGGCAACAGATAAGTTCAAGGAGATTAGTACTGCTTATGAGGTATGTCAAAAGTCAATCTAGTTGTTACTGGATGTCATTGATTCTCAAAATGTAAACTGATGTAGTATGATCTTTATGGTTTTATCTAATTTAGACTAGTTATATTGCTTATTTGCTTGTGGATATTCACCTAATGCCAATTATGATGATTGCCTGGAAAGTGAATGAGTCTGCCAGACTGCCACATGGTATAGGACACATGATTTCTGAACTTCTACGTTAGATAGTTAGATTAGAACTCATTGTGGCTGCTGGAATATGTTTGGGTTAATTTGACATTCATAATTGTAAAGGTAATGCACGTTATTGGATGTAAGAAAGAAGCAATGATGGTTCATCGTTATGCAAGGAAAGACTGAAGAGTGATCATGAAGTTTTTCAATTCTTTTATGTTCTTCAATTGCTTCTAAATCCGGGTTTATGATGTCTTGCATATACTCCCTTCATTTTAAATGGTTTTAACACTTTGCGTTTGCACTATTTACTAATTGTACTTTGAAAATAACTTTACTGATAAAAAATGTTATTATGTAAAATGTTATTGACTATGTCTACGGCGTTACATCTATTTAACAACAGAAGGACTATGTACCAGTAGCCTAGTATTGTATGTGAAATTTGTTGCTATTCGTGGGGAACATTGATGAGACATTTATGGAATTGTTTGGATATCTATTATTGGTTATGACTTATGAAGCATCTCCGTGGTTTCTAGTCCGTCACAAATATAGCAATTGACGCTCTCTAGTCACTAAGGTGCATGGTTTGCATTGACCCAACTTTCTCAAGCATAGTTTCTGAGTTATTATCAGGAATCTTGTGTGCATAAAATGTGGCTTACAAGCTACCCTCTCCTTTAGGGCTTTAATTATTTTTCTCACTGAATGATAAGATCTAATTGGGCTGCAAACTAGCAGTATAAGATATGAAGTACTAGTCTGATACGTAACCCAGATTAAATTAAGATATTGTGATAATTTTATAAACAATAAAGAAAGTAATACTTTGATTTCAGTTATTGTTAACCCTACCTATCTTATAAAACAAGACATAAAGACTTGATCTGACCCCCCCCCCAACAAAAAAAAAAAAAAAGTCGAGACCAATAAAAATGTGACTGGAGTCACCCTAAGGTTTCTGAACCTGTATTGTGTGTTATGCTTGTCCAGCAAGATCTGGCTAACCCGTGAATTCTTGGTGTTCCAATGTTTTAAATTCAAGTAATTTCCCTGTACAATAAGATCATGTGTAGCTGTCTGCTATTTGTCCTCTTATGATTTGTGGAACTTCCAGACCTTTCATATTACCTTTTGAACGCTGAAGTACTATACTGTCAGGTGTTATCAGATGACAAAAAGAGGGCTTTGTATGATCAGTATGGTGAAGATGGACTGAAAAGTGCAGTTGGAGGAGGAGCTGGTGCTTATACGGTATTGCAACTTTGTAATTTACTCTTTATATCTCCTTTTTGCACTACCAGTAACAACTGATCCGTGTTGTCTACCCCAACCCCCTATACTTCTGAATAGACCAATCCATTTGATCTATTTGAGACTTTCTTTGGAGCAAGTATGGGTGGCTTCCCTGGGGCAGATTCTGCATTTGGAACACGTCGTCGTGCTACTGTTACAAAAGGTGAAGATATACGGTGAGTCTAGTTCCATATTTCAAAGCTGTCGTAAAATTGTTATTATTCTGTTTATGAAATTTCTGGGCCGTTTCTCTGGCTTTTGGTTCTTGATCTGAGCTTTGAATGTTGAAGCTTGTCCAGTTGGTGAATTTCCTACCTGTTATCTGCTGCATAGATTTTCCTTCCGTCACTAGATTTTATAAATAATGATGAAGTTGACTCATGAATTTTAAAGTGTTTCAGTTACGACATGACTTTAGGATTTTCTGAGGCTATATTTGGGGTGGAGAAAGAGTTCGAGGTATCACATCTAGAAACATGCGAGGCTTGTGCTGGGAGTGGAGCAAAAGCTGGCTCCAAGATGAGAATATGCTCGACTTGTGGAGGGAGGGGTCAAGTGATGCGAACTGAGCAGACACCTTTTGGTTTGTTCTCACAGGTTAAGAGATACTGTCTTACTTTATTGAGGCTCTTTGATTAAATTAAGTTCATAATACACGAAAATTACAATTATTGTAAATCTCCTTTCAGCTTTAGTTTTTGGCTAAAAATGTTGTTCCCTTGTGCTCAACTTACAATCAGAAACTCCATGAATTGCTAAAGTTGCTTAAATCTTCTTTGTCAAATGGACCTCATAGGCTCGTATTAACAAAGAAGGATATTGTATGAATATGTTAGTTGCATAGTACATGTGAGCCAGTTTCTTCATTGTGTTCGTTCCGAGTACTCCTTGTATTCCTCTCTACTTTCGTGCTCACTTGTTCCTGTGGCATTTAAGTTTAGGTTTATATGCTGTTTGTTGGGTTCAACTTGACAATGCTGAAGATATCTTGGTAGCTTAAAATAGAAGGTTCCAGTATTATTGAAGTGTTGAAGTGTGGTAGTTGCTTTCCTTAGCATTATGATGGTGCATGTGGAAGGGAAGAAATTGGAGGACTTTTGATGGCTTAGCTTTCCACTTATGGAATCTAATTGGGGTGTACCCTTTGTCTATTTGATCTGAATATATGAACATGCAAAATGTGCCCAACGCTTAGTAGAGGGATATAAGTCATGACACTTGGACATGTTTCTTTGGCCATGAAAAACTTTACACTATCTTTACGTCTTATGAAAGAATTCAGCATATATGTAATAACTTAGAGTCAGAATCTCTGGCCTTTTCTTTTGCACTAGACGTTCCTAAAATCAGCTATACCTGTCATGGCCTCAGCTGCAGTGAGTCATTGGATTCTCTGTTGATCACCACCTTGCCAGAAAAAGTGGTGTGGAGTAGTCACTAGAATACTAGATAAAGAAAAGGAGGTGGGAGGATCGGGAGAAGAGGGCGGTGGAGGTATGGAAGCAGTTGGCACACACTAGTACTTTTATTTAAGCAGAAGCATCTTGTCCATTTTCGTGTAAAAATAATAATTTTGACTATTAGGTTTAATGAATAATGAGTATCTACTTGTGTTACTAGGCTTCTTCTGTCCTTCCTCCAACCTAAATCATGCTTCTTTTTCCTTTTCCTCTTAATCTTATAACATTATGATATTCTAAGAACTCTGTGATGCGGCATTTTACATCACTTCATGTACGTTGTATACGTATATTATATCATGTATATGCTACATTTAAAAAAAAAAAAAAAAAAAGGAATATCTTGGCACTCATCTATCCTATCCAAATTCCAAGTCCTTATGTCTCAAAATCTTAAAATCCAAGAATCATGCTTTCGGATCTTGACCCATATAGACATCCTTGTCCTCAAATCTGAGTGACATTTTATGGCATCTATCAAACATGTGGTGGAAGTTCTGTGTCCAAGCTGATTCAAAAGTCTATTGCTGTTCTCTCTGTATCAAATACTAGATTTATCTTCTACTATGGGGACATGTGGTAAATTAATGACCAGGCAATGATGATACGGATAAGAATAATGTGAATAAATTTGTTGATGCAGCAATTGTTATATTTTATAATAGGCAGCATTTATCTGTTACATACTTGCATGCATGAAAAGGAACTTATTTGTTTTACTTGTCAATTTTTTTTTGGTGATATGTACAACTGCTAGTAATTTGAGATGTGTGCTTCTAGCCAAATTAATATGAGATTTGTTGAGTCCTGTGGTTGAAAATCTTTCTTCTAATGTACTTCTAATAAGCCATGTCTCTGTATAATTTTGCTCAACAATATGCCTATCGAAGTTCTATTTTGTTGTCATAGCAAATCAATATTTTTTTGCTGGCAATCATTAATCTGTTTCTGAATTTCATATGAATATATACTTCTCAGAATCTTGAATATTTCAACTTATTTGAAATGGGAATTATAAATTATCAGAATTATAAATTATCTTTGGTTTTATTAGGTCTCTGTATGTCCAACTTGTGGCGGCAATGGTGAAGTTATTGCTGAATATTGTCGCCAATGCGCTGGTGAGGGACGAGTTCGCGTTAAAAAGGATATCAAAGTCAAAGTTCCTCCTGGGGTCAGCAAGGGTAGTATTCTCCGGGTTACTGGAGAGGGTGATGCTGCACCAAAGGGGTCTGTCAAACGTATTTTATGCTGTAACTTTTGATCAGGCCTTTTTCCAATTTCTTTTTGTTGACAGAGCCTTTCTGGAATTGCAGGGGTCCCCCGGGTGATCTTTATGTTTACCTCGATGTTGAAGAGATACCAGATATTCAAAGAGATGGTATAAATCTTCTTTCAGCAATTTCTATCAGCTATGTAGATGCCATACTGGGAACTGTTGTGAAGGTAAAGTTACATTTCTGTCTTCCTATATAGAACCACGCTGAACGAGTCACACACTAACTTGATGCATAATTAGTTGTGTGTGTTTATGCTGTGATGTAAAGAAGGATTTGCAATTGTTACCCTTACAGGGGACTTTGCGCTATGGCTATTTCATTTTGAACCATTACCCTATTTCATTGGTTTCTATGTGAGTGGTGGTGATCATATAAAGGTCAAATTTCAAGTGAAACATAATAACTCTCCATGATAGTGCGTAGCTGGAGCATCATATTTTAATGTCGTTGGTTGTTGCTGAATGTGAGATCTCTAGTCTCTACTAACTGCCTTGAAGATAAAGGTGGCGCTAGATCTTTCAATGAATATATTCCGTTTTATTGATGCTGCCTGTTTTTCAATATCATCTTCATGTCTAATTTTCTTTTTTAAGTTTTTCTTTGACTTGGTTGGTGGGGCTGTGATCATGGCAGCATTTCACGTCCCACTGAGATAGGTCATATCCATGTAGATGCATCTAAAACAAAGAGCTGGCCTCTAGAGTCTTTAAGATTAGATATAAACATATGGGGGAGTTGTATTCTTACCTGGCCAATTATATTATCACTATTTTCAGTTCTAGATTTGTGTGTTAGTGATGGGAGTCAGTCTCTCTGGCCATGCCAGTTATCAGTGCATATAGAAAATAAGCATACTGTTCAAGGCATTACTTTTCCTAATGATTATTAAGTAGTTTCGAAGTAAAATGCACACTGGTGGGCTTTTGCCTTCATTTCTTGATACCTTGTCCTTTCCTGAAATCACTGCAACCTTTGCTCTCAATGAGCCAGATGTTTAAATCTAAAATGAATCAATTGACTGCCTCTACATGAAACCTTACGATTTCCATTGGTACATTGATTGGTTGAAGGATTAGCCTATGAGGTTTTCTAGTGTAGGGATGCTGGGTGAGGGGGGCAGATTATATATTCATTCTAAAGCTTGTTCTGAGTATTGTCTCTCTTTTTTTAATTCGAATTACAGGTTTCTAGCTTCTACTCCTCCATCTTTTTCTAATGATTGCACCATTTTCCGTATATGGAAGTTGCATTTAAATTGCACCATTTCCTTTTATTGTATGTTCTTATGTTTTTTGATGTGTTCACACACCAAATACCTAATTTACCCTTATATACATTTTATATTGCCATTCAGCCATTGTTATCCAACCTTTTATCTCTCTTTTGTTTGTAATCACATCGGTATTTTTGATATTTACTCCATTTCTGAATATTGTGCATTTGTGCCCAACTCAAATGGTGCAATTATAATGAAAATGGAGGAAGTAATATTTTTTCTTGCTCTAATTGATTTCCACTGGATGTATCCACATATTTCAGATGTCATGCAGTAAGATCTGCATTTTAACTGAACTTTGCCTCTTTTTTTTTTGTAGGTTAAAACTGTCGAAGGGACCATTGATTTGGAGGTTCCACCAGGTACTCAACCAGGAGACGTCCTTGTTCTTGCAAAGAAGGGTGCACCAAAACTGAACAGACCCTCCATACGAGGCGATCACTTATTTACTGTAAAAGTTACTATACCAAAGCGCATCAGGTGAGGAAAAATGTCTATTGTTTGCCTTGCTGTCTTTATATTTGGTATGTGATGGTGGTCAGTTACCTTTGTGCTAAACTATCTAGCTTCTATAAGTTGTCCTTTCCTTGAGAACTTCTAGGCTAGCCATCAGTTTACGTTGCAAACCTAAACTAATGATTGAGATGTTAGTATAGCCTTGAACAAGTAGCATCTATACTAAATCATTAACTGGAGTAAAGAAATGTCCTGTAAGATAGTACGCTAGGACCAGAAGTGAAAATTCCTCACTAATCCACCTGGTCATGTTCAAATCTATAGATGACACTTAAGAGCATCATTAGTGACCATTTGACCACATGAGATGACTACCTGATTGATCATATTTCCCCTATATTACGAGCCTTCTACTTCAAGTCTTAGTAAGGCCTCCCTAGTCCCTACTTCTCTTTACAAGAGAGCCTGTAGTTAGAATTCTCTTATGGTTGAAGCTAAATTACTCACAAGTCTTGACTTTATATTGTAGGCAGAAGCTAAAGTCTGGCCCTACATAGGAAATATGTCTGTTACAGTTGCAGTATTGCACAACAGTTTATTGCTTAAACTAAGAGGGTTTTGAGGGATCTAGCGCTAAAATAAGAAACCAGACAAGAATTCTGATAAGTAAGCTCCTCTCAGAAAAGGGGAATTTTATGACTAGTATGTTAGTACGTTACCATGTATTAAAGCAAGCTCTTTTCCTGAACTAATTATATCTCCGATCAGAAAAATCAAACTTTTATGCCGCTACACCAAAGTATTCTTGGTCATGGTCATCACAAAGCTAAAATAAAGGTCGTTTTGTTATGTAGAGGGCATCCTGTATTGGATTCTCAACTTGCCGTACCGTAACAGACCGTGATGTGTGTTTCAATTTTGCTGAGTTGTTTATAGGTTTTTATTTTACCGTTCCATCCGTGATAATGTACAAAGTTCAATCCATAATGAATATGAGTTCACTCTCATATTGTAGTTGCTATATATGTTCAAACCTCTTATATTTATACAATATAATAAAATAGAGTTTCAAAAAAGATTTTTATAACTATAGTCTTAAAAGTTTGTTCCAAAACACTTGAACTACATTGATAAAAGTAGAACCTTTTCAATTTGCTCGGGCCAACAATCCTCATGTTACTCTGGACCCCTGGTCTTAAAGGAAAATTGTAAATGTATTGAATTCTCAGTTTGGTGGAAGAAGAGCTCTAACACTTTACTTTTTTGTTATGTCTAAAATATTTGATTTTAAGGCTCTTATTAATATGCTTTATATTTTCAGTGTTCAAGAACGTGAATTGCTTGGAGAACTTGCTGTCCTTAGTACCACGAAAGCTAACCGTACACGTCCTCGTCCTCGTCCTCAACCTCGACCAGCAGGTGAGAATTTTCTCTCGGATATATGAGTTGCATTTTATTAAGTGGCCTTCATATCTTGTTTAAACAGTCCCTAGTATATTGTTAATTGTACACGTCTAATTATAGTGAGGCTTTATTGGCCTTACGCCCTTAAGCCTACAATCATAAAGTAGAGGTTTCCCGTCTCCGTTAGTCTCTTGATTTGAAAGGCAATTGAGCAACTCAATACCTCACAACAAAAATTAGTAAGCTATAGTATTATGATATAGTCCATTGTAATTTGAAGCTGTAAATTTGCACATTAGGCACCCAACTTTGTGGAAATTGGAACATTTTGTTTGACCAAGCATATTGATTTGCCTTGACATTGATATCTTTAAGTGAAGATAGCTTTGCTTACTTGAAGGGTTGCTACATTTGCCTGCCTTTTGTTAATTTGAAAGAATAATTATATGATCCTTTTGTTAAGTTGAAGCGACGGAGACTCAGGTGAGTACTGATACTGAGGAAAGCGAGGAATCAGGAGATCAGAATGATCCATGGAAGAAAGTTAAAGATTTTGCTGGGTAAGTTTACTTATGCCTTGCGACCTCAATCATTTATCAGTGAGCTTTCATTATCTGCATACTTGCCAACAATTATCACGATGAGATGTTTTTGTTGTATTACTGAAAGATGATTTAATAAATGCATAGTAACTCCATAACTCGTAAGTGATGTATCTCTGTCAAATTTATCTCATGACAATAAGGGATTTTTCTTTTCTTTTCTTTGTGTATTAGATCTTTATGATAATTAGGAAGGTTACTGTTTGCTACTGACAAAAATCCACTTAATACCTGCTACGGACTGACATAGCTAATTTAGGTAAGGAGTAAAAATAAATTTGTATCAATACAATGGAAATTGCAAAAAATATAGGGTCTTGCTATTTACCGCCCGTGTATTTATAAGTATTTTGTGTTTTTTTTTTTTTTACTTTGTTTACCTCAAAAATATAAAAAATTTCCGATTTTTGTTAACCATGGAGGAACCGACCCTTTATGGTGGAAACGTAAAAAAAATTAGTTCCACCATGGAGGAACCGATTTTTTTTTGTTTCCACCATGGTGGAACCGGAAAAAAGGGTCGGTTTGTCCATGGTGGAACCAAAATTTTGGTTCGGTTCCAACGTGAACAGTGAAAAAAAATCATTTTTGGAAGAGAAGGTAGGTGGTGCTGGGGGGTTGGGGATGCGGTTGGGGGGGTCGAAGATAGGGGGAGGATGCAGGAGGAAGGCGGAGAGGGAGCGGGGAGTGCAAGGGGGGAGGGAGGCAGAGGAGTGGGGTGCCGGGGGGGGTGCAGGATTGGGGGCTGCAGCAGTGGGGCTGCAGGGTGGGAGGCGGGGGGGCCAGGGGGTGGTGGTAGGCCTGGTGACGGTGGTGGTCAGGTGTGGTGGACTGGTGGAAGAAGTAGAGGAGGGAGAAAGAAGAAAAAAATACAGTATAAATACGGTGTACAGTAAATACGGGCGGCAAATAGCGTGGAGAAAAATGATAAAGATATTAACAAGCTTTCGAGGCTGAACTCTTAAAAGCTCACCGAAACACTCAATATTCAACATGCCTTATTCTCTCTAATATGCTCTATTTAGTTTTTCCCTAACAAACTACCTAACTTATTCTCTAAGATAATAACAAATTTATTAAAATTTTACTACATAAAGTGCCTTCTCCCTGAATATGGATTCTTAGCATACTCCTAGATTTTTTGCATTGAAAGAATTCTCACATATCCTTTGTGTATGTATGTGTTTTTGTTGAAATTTCACGGCCTGCAAGTGAATGTACATAACTTTCATCATATTTCTTCAAAATCCAATTGGCGTCTATTTAGAATGATAAAGTTGGAGGAAGCACTTGAGTTGAGCTAAAACAAGCCTAAGCACACAACATTCAGTATAAGCTACAAGAGTCGTGTGGACAAATGACTAATTTAGATGGGCTAGACCAAATGCTGAGAAAAGTTTCTTTGACATTGCTTGTCTACCAAATTTATCTGAATATGAAGATCAAGAGCATATTGAAATTGCTATTCCTTGTAGTTTGGTTCAGATATGTTTTTTTTATTTGTTTATTGTTTCCCTTTTGGTGTTTCGTTATAGACCAGGGAACTTTGAGCACCTAAAATAAGTTGAGGACATGAACCCTCGCAGCCTGAAAGCTTCTCTTTGTCAAGGTCTTATGAAATTGATTGTGTAGGATGATTTATGATAAACACTCATGGTATATGTGTTCTAGAATTTCAACAGAACAAAAATTCTCACAGTATGCATAAAGTTGGGTATGTTCTGACAGGATTATACTTCATATTTCATATGAATCTTGTATAATCATTGGAGGTTTCACTTGATGGTTTATGCATCATTCACACATCTAAGTAGATGAATTGTTGTGGCAGGTCTGTGGCAAATGGTGCTCTGAAATGGCTGAGAGACAACCTGTAGTTATGATCGCAACCTCTGATTCAGATACTTTGTCTTGTGAGCATGCATTTTGAAATGCCTCTAAGAAAGCAGCTGAGAAAGTAAACATATCTTGGTTGCTTGGCCAAAGAGATTGGCTGCAATTTGGGCAATTCTTTGATTCTTTTGCGCAGTTTGTAACCTAAGGTGCCTTTTTTACCTACTATAATGTATTGCGCAAATGTAGATCAGTAGACCTTTTTTTAACAGGGAAGTACATTGATTGATGAAATGGAGAGTTACATCCGATTGGTATCCGCTGCTTTGCTTAAAATTGAATGTCAAAAAAACTACTTTGCAGAAATATCTATTCTCCTATGAGAGTAGATTGGGGCATGTTTCGGTGTCATTTTCAGTTTTCAATCCTTGTTTTAGAGATTCGAAAATTTGTACCATATGAGATGTAAATTAATCATACATATATTAGTTATTAATTTTGACAGCCGACAATAAAACACTAGAAGTTATCGTTTTTATTGTTGTGAGTTTTCAATCTTATATATTACTAAATCCTACAAGATTCTGAAAATGAGAAATATAATCCATTGTATTTTGTTGTTAGCTTCCAAAATTAACATATGTATGTATATCTCAGCTGTTCACTATGCGATCAAACTATCAAAGCCAATAACTGAAAAGTGGCATTAGTGACGAACTTTATAAACCTGTAACAAGACCAAATGCAGCTGCGATCTCTGGCTAAACTGATAATCTACACTTTTCATGTTCCTTTTAGGATGGTGCTCCAAATGAATCTAAAGCTACTAAAAACAACATAGTATATTTAAGATTTCACGTTCAAATTATTGTAATAAACTTTGATTAATTACATTTCAAAATCTATAAGTGAATCTCGGTTTAATTCTTGGCTCCGCCACTGTCCAAATTGCTCCAAGGTATAATCATCCAAAGTAAAAATGTAGTTATTTCTACATCCTGGTATCACATAATGAGGGATCATTCTTTACGGCTTCCATTGAATAAAAGCAAAACAGCAATGACAACAGGAGTTGATATCATCAACAGAGCCTGGGTGATGTTGGGTTTGGTGATATCTGGGACGATAGCACTGCCATATTTAATCGAGGCTGCACCGAAAACGGAACCAGCAACTAACTTCAACAGGTAGGTCAAGTCATCCTGCATTGTTAACAACAGTACAGATATTAACATGATCAAGCAATACAACAGGAAGACACACTGCACAGCAACTAATTGGTTAATGCTGATTCCTGATAATAGAATGTAGGGTTATTTTAATCGGTAGCATACATTCAGATATTGGGCATTAAATATACCACATTAAAGTTCCGCTTGGTTGGATGTAAAACATTTTCAACGAAAGACGATTTTCCTTTGAAAATATATTTTCTAAGGGAAAACATAATTGTAGCTTATTTTTCCCTTGTTTGGCAATAAACTTCGTACATAAATTTCCAATACCCCAGAGTTGAGGATCGTTCCAAGTTAATTGAAATAACTGGGACTTGTGGTATCTATATTTCCTTATCTTTTATGCAAGCAAAATGAATAATATTGGCACGAAAATGTTAAACTAACTAACCATAAAGGCTAAAGGTAAAATTTCATAGGATTTGAAATTGGGTCTCAAGTGTCAACTACTAAGGACTAAGGACTAGTCCAAATGACCCCAAAACCAATTAACAATAGTCAATAGGTTGAGTAATCTATCAAGTTGTGGATATTTTTACGCCAACTTCTCTAATTTAGGACAACTCACATGATTTATGATTATACTAAAATTTGATGTAACCTCCTAAATGTGGTGTTCCTAAATCCTAGCAAAAAAAATGAACATATCTCTGGATTGTGGAGAGACAGAGGGAGTACCTGAGGAGAAGTGGGTTCAGGAGAATTGGGGCCAGAAGCAGCTCGAATTGCAGGAAGTAATGGAGTTCCTCCAAAATGCCTAATATCATATGGGAATCTTTGAATTCTTCTTGTTGTTGTTGGGTATCTTGCAAATAATAATGATCTGTTGGCGTTGATGGGATTGGAGGAGAAACAAAATGTTGATGCCAAACCTGCTATTTTGGTTGCCATTAGATATGGCTAATTGGCAATGGTTGGTATCGATAAGCTTCACCAATGCCGTGGCCCTGGGCCCTTAACCGAAAAGTCAAAAATGAAGTAGAAATAATGAACCAGAATAGTCCCAATACCGTCCTTGTATAAAAGGTTCCAATTACTTCATTTATCCCACAGGCCACATCATAGTAGGTCGATCTTAAATGTGCGTTTTACATGAGTGGTCCCTGCTGGTAATTTACCTGCTGCAGCAGATTAATTGAGTCATTTAGCAACGGAAAAAGGGTCGCTCCATTTAGCAATGAGATATTATATTCCGTCAGTTTAGAGATTATAATTATCTATTCCTAATTTTACTTCACTAATATTATTTTATTATGTTGAAAGGAATTATATTCAATTTACATCTATATTGAATCTAGACTCAATCATCACTTTGTTCCGAGTTGTGTGCTATTAGGTGTGCTATCTAAAACATTACGAATTTAACTCCAAGAATAATGTTTTTTTCTTAAAAACTTGCTTAGTAGGTCACAAGTCATCCGAGACCACTCACGTAAAGTACATAGACACTACAACTTATAGCTTAGCTTGCTATGGAATAATCAATAATTGAGACTTTCTATTAAGGGCGAATGTAGTTAAGGCCAGATTCTTTGTCGATTTTTCCAATAATATACTCCCTCCGTCGCAACTTTCATACTTCATTAATTTGGTTACATTTTGATTAGTAATTTCTAAAAAATCATTTGATTTTTTTATTGTTGAAAAAAGGCATTTAATTATTTGGTTTCTTATTGGTATTATTTTTTATGGTTGGTAATTTTTTTTTGGGATAGATAAGATAAAATGACAATTAGGAGGTTAATTTTTTTAGGGGAACATCTAATTTATCACTTTGAATAATCGAGAGAAGTTGCGGGCTATTACGAATATTAATACACATTGAAGAATTACGAGATGTCTATATTTGCAATTCAGTCTGCTGCTCTATTTTCTTCGCGGTAGACTTGATTAATTTCTCAATACTCGACTAAATTGATGCGAAATGTCTAGGAATAGTATTGGGCTAGAGTGAGATGCAATAAACTTATGTTAAAATTATATCGCCTATTCTAATAATGTGTGTGAAATTAATTTTTTTAACTTACTTGTAAATTGAAATTGATTAATTTGACAGCTTGACGTCTTTCTCCCACGTTTCCTCTCTTTTCCCCTAAACCCAATCCCCATTCATTGTCACTCCAATTCTCTCTTTCTCCAAATCCCCCAAAATCTCCTCTACAATTCCACATATCATCCTTCCATCTAAATCCTCATTTTCTAGGGTTTTCCGATTCAACTTCAACACGACGCAATTTCAATTTCAGTTCCAATTCCAATTTCTAGGGTTTCGAATTCATCAATTCTTCGAAGATGGTGTTAGCACAATTAGGGGGGAGCATCTCTCGTGCTCTCCAGCAGATGAGCAATGCGACAATCATCGATGAAAAAGTTTTGAATGAATGCCTTAATGAGATCACTCGCGCTCTTTTGCAGGCTGATGTTCAATTTAAGCTTGTTAGAGATATGACTACTAATATCAAGAAAATTGTTAATCTTGATGATCTTGCTGCTGGTCATAATAAGCGTCGAATTATTCAACAGGTATTCTAATTTTTACGATTGGAAAGTTTATTGTTTTGATATCGTTCGTTTTTGGGATGTAATTTGTTGGATTTTGTGTTATTGATCGTGGAAATTTTTTGAACTAGTAATGTATTCACTGTAGTATATAACAGGTTAGCAATGAATTATTGAATTGAATTTCAAGTTTTTCTTTTTGAAGCTCTATTTTTTGGGCTAAATGATTATGAGTGAGTTTTACATTGGATGAGATGATAGTTCTGATTTTTATATGAGAGTGTAAAAAGAGTGAAATGGCTGATCCTTGAATAGATTGCGCGATGTTTGAGAAAATCCAACATTATGTTGGATCATGTTTCTAAACTGGCAATGTTTTTTGGTTGTTGGAGGGCTGTCCTTGAGGTTGTGACATTAGTATGGGACATGTTTTCATCGTATTCATCCTCCTTAAGTTTGAGATGATTGTTTGACGTTGCTGGGTTTGCATTAATGGTTTTGTTTTACTAAAATCATGGTTGTAATAATCTAACATGTGGTATTCTTGACAAGAGACACATCTTGAATTGGCAAAAGACACAATATTGAAGTGACAAAAGACACATTATTGAAATGGCGAGTTTTTTTTTCCCATGTACAGGTGTATATTATTGATCTCAATACCATGGAACATTATACTCGTATATGTTGATGTAGACAGTTTACTTGTTGTCTTGACATAATTCAAGAGAGTCAAAGTTAAGTTACGTGCCGACTTGTGACTTTCACAATTCACAGCTCTATATGTGGATTTGTAGGTTTCTTGTATTAGTGGGAGATTAAAACTAGTGATTTTAAGATTGTATTGAACTTTGCAATGTTAAAGGTAGCTAGAGAGTTGGAGATAATATCGGAAAAGCATCAAGTGCAGTTATTGAGGTGAATTGTCAAAAAAGACGACCTTTTTGCTGAAGGATATTGTAATATAGTTAGGTTCATTTGCTTATTATTTAGGGACATTTCTAACTGTATGCTTTCTTAAACAAACCACTACATTGTACATGTGTTCTTTTTTGGAATTTTCTGTGACATAAAATCATTTGTTGTTTTACTTATAAGATACTGTGTTTCAGGCTATATTTAATGAGCTCTGTAAGATGTTGGATGCTGGGAAGCCATCTTTTACACTAAAGAAAGGGAAACCAAGCGTCATCATGTTCGTTGGTCTCCAAGGTATGTAAATTAAAATTGTTTTGATTTTGATTGTTGGAGTAGCTTTTTTAGTTCTTCTTATCTTACCAGTCTCTCTTTACTTGTACACAAACTTGACCTTGACGTTGACCTTCCTATATTATATTGCTGCATGCTTAAATATCAGGGTCTGGAAAGACAACTACATGTACGAAGTATGCGTATTATCATCAGAAAAAGGGTTGGAAACCAGCTCTGGTTTGTGCTGATACCTTTAGAGCTGGTGCTTTTGATCAGTTGAAGCAGAATGCGACTAAGGCTAAGATTCCCTTCTATGGAAGGTACTCCTCTTTTTACTCCTCCGATCCACTATAATTGCAATATTACCCTTTGGCACATTTCTTAAGAAAGCTATGTGAAAAGGAGAGAGGTAGAGATAGATAAAATGTGAGACCCATGTGATAGGAGAGAGATAGAGAGAAGATATTTTCAAATAAGGGATACGTTGCAATTAATGTCACTTTCAATTTTCAAATAAGGGAAACGCTGCAATCAATGTCACTTTCAAATTTCAAACAAGGGAAATGTTGCAATTTATATAGAATAGAGGAAGTATTATATATGTTTTTTCCTTGTTCTTGCATTTGGATTTGAATGTGATCAGTCCTTGTATTTAGTGCATTTAAATAGTCTCTTGTTCATGTTAGCTCTGAAGTGTGCTTTGGAACATTAGTCACTCAATTTCATTGCTTTTCGGATCGATGGATAACCTTGAATAGGCTATCATGATAAGGAGGTGGTTGGAGTAGATTTTGTTGTGTCGTGACGGGTGCAGCCATGGTAGCCATTCTTCAGGAGATTTTTTTTTTTTTTTTTTGGGGGGGGTGGTTGTTAGTAGGTAAGGACCGAAGACATAGATAAGAATTTTTTATATGGCTTGAAATGAGACTAAGGTTTGGTTGGTTGGTGGTTGTGATGCACGATGAGGTAGGTTGGTGGATCATGCATGATTCGCTCGAGTATTTGAGCGTAGAGGAGTGTAAGGTAGAATGTGGTAAGTATGAATTGAACTAAAAACTTTATCCAACCTTAATTCCGGCATTTCAATTGTCAAGGTCCGCAATTAATAACATAAGCCTTTCCTCGTTTGAACCTTGCCCTTAACTTTAAGGTTATGCCATCCTAAAGTTACGCTAAATGTAAATGGAAGGATCTTATCAACGTCCATGAATGATAAATCATAGATTGAACGGCCGAATCGGAAAAATTGGGTGCTATCATATAGCTTTGTATCGGCTAAGTTCACGAGTTGATTATAAAAATCATCTGCAGCTTATCCCACTGCGTCCTTACTTGGGAGATCATCATTCATCTAAGAAGGAAAGCAAACATCTTTCTTTGCTAAACCAATATTGAGATTTTTTGAATAATCTCTTGGTCTTGTTTCTTAGTTTTTGCTTTAAGTTGGTCCGGATAGATCATAAAGGTCTTTCTTTCTTTCCAGGGGAAGAGGCCGAGCGGGTGGGGTTGGGGATTTTGTTTGGGGGGGGTGTGAGAAATAGGCTTCTTGAAGGGTATTAGACTTAAAAGAGTAATGCTTAATGATGTGGATTGCTTAGAGACAAGCAGGATGAAATATGAAAATGGAAGTGATATGGCTTATGTCTGGTGGCCAAGTGTTTCTTATTCCTTGGTTTTTCTTGCACGAGTTTTGTTCCTAAAACACATGCAATATGTGAAATAAGTGCATTTTTAGCTGTTATTGGCTTGATTTGATTAGCTGGCTAGAAGTCTGTTGTCCTTACGAATTGTAATTAGTGGACAAATATGTTTGGACAAGTGGCCTATACAATCTGCTGTGGAGAGCATAAAGGGTAAGGGAGAGAATGGGAGGATTGTGAGTAGGATAGAAGAGATTCAATGAGTAAGTAGCTATGCTCTTTTTTTTTTTTTTTTTCCTGATTTGGCATCTTTACTTCTACATTATTGTTTTGATGTTTTTATAAACCTTTGTGGTGAAAAGTAGGTTATTGGACCATAGGGGAAGCCGGGAAGGTTGAACAGATTAATTTAAGATTATATGAACCAGGCATATTGGTTTGATGGTTAACAAACTTAGTGATTACAGATTTCTTTTCTCTAAGATAGGAAGGTATTTGGTTATGATGATTTGGTGTATGTTTTGGTATTCTGATTCTTGAGATTTGATTCTAAAATAGAATTGAATGTGTTTCTGCAGTACTTCTTCTAATTGTTACCTGCTGATATAACAGTTACATGGAATCAGATCCAGTAAAGATTGCTGTTGAAGGTGTAGAAAGATTCAAAAAGGAATCTTGTGATCTCATTATAGTTGATACTAGTGGACGCCACAAACAAGAGGCTGCTCTTTTTGAAGAAATGCGACAAGTTGCTGAGGCAACGGTAATTTTTAGCTTTTCTTCTTCTTCTTTTGTGCTTGTCACTGTCTAAGCATTCTTGCATGAGTGGAGGACAAACATTTAATGAGCCTTTTCCTTTTCTTTTCTTGTTTCAGAAACCAGATCTTGTCATATTTGTCATGGATAGTAGCATTGGTCAAGCTGCATTTGATCAAGCGCAAGCTTTTAAGCAAAGTGTTGCAGTTGGGGCTGTGATTATTACGAAAATGGATGGTCATGCAAAGGGAGGTGGTGCTCTTAGTGCGTAAGTATCATGGTGTTTGCGAGTTGATGAAATTTTTGTCTTGTATTCACTACATATATGAACGGAGCTCCCTCCCCCTCCCAAAAAAAAAAAAAAAAAAAAAAGAAAGAATCTTAAAATAAATAGTACAGATGGCCAAAGATTGTAGAACCAGATTAGCGTAAAGACCCTTTTCTTTACCAGTAAATAAGATAAAAGTCTGGATGGAGATTGAGATTGAGTTGGTTTGCAATGAACATTTTGTTTTCTATGAAGACTCTCACTCGTATTGGCACCTAGTTCGTTTGATATTTATGTGTTGTGGCATTATAGAGGCATCATTAAGATTAAGAGGCTCAAAGAAATAGAGATATTGGTTCAAAGGAGCAAAGTACTTGGCGATTTGCAAATTGGGCTCAGATAAGCGGAGAATGAATGAACAGTATTCCAGCAGTTTTTTTAAACCAGTTGGACTCTTTTTGTCTGCAAATTCTGCTGGATTATATATTCAACCAAATGCAGTTCAGTCATGTTATGTCCTTCCACAATATACTGTGTAGTCTATTGTACTTCATTAGTTGTGGCCATAAATTGCTTGATGAACAAGTATTTCTTAAAATTCACAGGTTGTTGCCACTTGCCATTGAGTTCATATTAGTGTCTTTAGGTTGCCTATTCTTATTTGGAAGTCTTTATATTCCATGTGAACTACTGATATGTTTAAAGAAGTGCTTCGTACATTCTGACTTCCTAATTTGTATGAACTTTGGTTGTTGTCCAGTGTGGCGGCTACTAAGAGTCCTGTGATATTCATTGGAACGGGAGAACACATGGATGAGTTTGAGGTATTTGATGTCAAGCCGTTTGTTAGCCGCCTTTTGGGTATATACCTTATCATTGTATTTGACACTTCCACTTTTCTGTATATTTACCTGTCTGATGGCCTATATATTGCTGAAATCCTGAATGATGACAACTATGTTACATTCCATCAGGTATGGGTGACTGGTCAGGTTTCATGGATAAAATCCATGAAGTGGTACCCATGGATCAACAGCCTGAACTTTTGCAAAAGCTATCTGAGGGGAATTTTACTCTCAGAATTATGTATGAGCAGTTTCAGAATATCCTGAAGATGGGTCCTATCAATCAGGTATGCTATAGCTTTCTATCTCTAATTTGGATCATTTAGGGTAACTCTTATGTTTAACTTTTGATTTCCCCAATAATTTGATATTATTATGTTCAGAGTTTTGGCAGCTGGTCAGGCAGTTGAATTGTGTTTACTTTCTTTTTCTAAATTAATACTGCATCCTCTGTTCTTGAAGGCCTCTCTTTCACACATTTCCTCTCTCTTGTGGCTTGTATTCCTATTGCCAAGACATCTCATTTTCTTCTTCTTCTTCCCCTTCTCAATCTAGTCACGAAAGCATCCAGATCCACAATGTTCTGATTCACCACAGGATGCCAGACATTATCCACCTCTTATGGTCCCATCTTTCTGCTCCCAACGACAACAGCATATTAGACTCTGGTCAACGCCATTTCTCTGAATTCAGTTCCTCTTTTCTTTCCTGCCTCATTACCTCATCTCCACACTTCTGTGATGCTTTGTGTCTTATTAATATCTATTGCAGGTCTCCACTTGTGAATTTGTGATTGTATGTCCATTAGGGTGGGTGGTGTTAGGTCGTTTTTGGTGAGGGGAGATGGCTGCTGCAAGTTCTTGAGCAAATTTAGGAACTTTAAGTTTTTTATACCTTGGTAAATTTTATCTTAGAAGTTTTTGCACTCTAGGTTTTCTCTATGCTTCCGGGATTCAGTGCTGAGTTGATGCCCAAAGGTCAAGAAAAGGAGAGCCAAGCGAAGATCAAGCGTTATATGACCATAATGGATTCAATGACAGATGAAGGTAAGTAACTGGTACTTGGGCCTTGGGGTGTCTTCTTATTGGGGATAAATCCAAGTGAAAATATATGTGAACAATTTACTTATTGGCTGAAAATGAGTAACTTTTTTTGTTTGGAATGTATGTATCTTTGCTTGTTAAATTTCCATTTTGAGAGTCGTGCAACAATCAGCATATTGGACATTTTAACGGGTTTCAACTAAAATGAGTAGGAGTCTTTCTTTGCCGAACCTTAGGTGTCAAGATATGGATAAATGGTTTGTTCACTATGGTTTTAACTAGTATAGGACCAAGTCAGTAAATAATGCTGCAAAAAATTGTTTAGAATAAGGCTTGATGGTTTTTGAGGTAAATCGTTGCATGGATTTGTATTATCGTATGTTTCAGTCTAAAAATTCTAATGCCGTTATTATCTTTACTAGTGATTTGTGGCAAAAATTGAAGTGTAAATCATGCTGCCTTGGCAAAGGAATCTTAAGGAGGATTGTGTGCATCTTATTTATGTTGCCAAGGTTTCAAGGACAATTCTGTGTTGGACTATGCAGAACTTGGTGATAACTCTGACAATAGTTAAGACTATACATAGTATGCATAGTTTGGTGGTGGAGAGGACAATTTCTGGTGTAGCAGTTTGGTCAAACTATACATGTACCTTAGATCTGTTATTTTGGTCCGATTTCTGCCCTTATACCAACTGGCTTAATTTTTTTTTTTTTTTTTTGGGGGGGGAGGGTTGCATTTTGCTCTGCGAATTCATGTATTATTGTACATTCATACTTAAAAGGGAACAAAGCATCTTATCATTATCAGCTTCAGGTATTGGCTATGTCTGCTATGTAGTATGTATCCTCATTTGACCCACAAACTGAAGCTCTAAGGTTTTTCAAAGCTGAGATTTTTGCAACTTAAAAAGTAATTATGTCAGTCTTGCTTCCTATTGAAAGAGAACTTTTCTTTTAGTTCTGGATTGTCCTCAACATATAGTTGACTACGTTTTGATTTGATGATGATGTTGCAGAATTGGATAGTTCAAACCCTAAGCTTATGAATGACTCGAGAATCATGCGGATTGCTCGTGGAGCTGGCCGCCAGGTTAGAGAAGTTATGGATATGTTGGAGGAGTACAAACGCCTTGCAAAGATTTGGAGCAAGATGAAAGGACTTAAGATCCCTAAGAAGGGAGAAATGAGTGCCTTATCACGTAACATGAATGCACAACATATGAGCAAGGTTCTTCCCCCTCAGATGTTGAAGCAGATAGGAGGTATGGGTGGTCTGCAGAACTTGATGAAACAAATGGGTAATATGGGTAATATGGGTTCTGCAAAAGATATGATGGGTATGTTTGGTGGTGGAGACAAGTAATACAATCTGTTGTTTGGGGCGCGTTGCTACTGACTCTTATTAGTATCTACTGGCATGAGTTTTTTTTGGCTACATCTTTGTGCCTACCAAAGTTCAGCATGCTTTTCCAGCTATTTCTTGCCAGAATTGCGAACCAAGTATCCAGGTAGCATTCAAGATTCAAATTGTAGACAAGGTTGTTTGATCTCTTGGTTCCAGAGTACAGTGATAGGTTTCTATTTTTGGTTGTTTCAACTCTAAAGTCTAAACTAACCATCATTTAGCCGTCTCAGGCGTTACATGCTCTAGAATTGTAAACAGTTTATATATGTATTTATTCTAGTTTTCTTACCAACTCCATGAAATTGAATGGTAATCTTAGCTCACGCGGATTGATCTATCGCTACAAGTGAAAAAATTAATTCTGCATTCATCTTTTTCCATTGGCTAATGTGGTAAATTACCCTTAGAACTTTGATTTATTGCGAAAGTAACCCAATACTATTACAATTATCTTTTCCATGTGGCAAATCACCCTTTGATGTTGATTAATTGTGAAAGTAATCCCCTAAATTTTGATTGATTGTGAAATCAGCCCTTTTAACTTCTCAATTAGCAATTTCTCCCCACTATTTCTGCCAATTGTGAAATTTAGCATCCAGTACATTTCTGGTCAAATTGCCTCTAGAAAATAGTGACGGAGCACAGATTAGCAATGAAGATATAGGTATATAATAATTAATTAGAAAATAACTATTAGTGTCCCTGTTAGAAAATTCTTAAGTACTAGAAAATATTTCTCTGCAGTGTCATTGTGCCACAAGAAAATTATTAAAACTATTTTTAAAATTGATAGTCATGTTATCATTTTCCAGCAAGAATTTCATTGGAATTATAATTAGGGCGAATTTCACGATTGGTGAAAGCAATAAAGTCTATTGAAAAGGGTTAATCTCACAGTTAGTCCAAATTAGGGGGATAATCTGCAACAGGTCACCAAAATCCGGAAAAAAGAGGCCATGTTTAACTGTGCAACAAAATTGGGCCAATCCCTTCCAAATGAGGCATCAGATAGATACGCCTTTCAGAAATATTACAAGGCGAAAATTGACCAAATCTGGCAAAAGAATTGGTCCTTATTAAATTTTGATTGTACATGTTTCCATCCAAGGGCATAAACGCTCAAAATACTAAGTATTGGTCATTATTATACAACCAAAAACCTTAAAGTTTACAAGCAAATTGATCAAGTGTTGCATATACAAGATAACTGTACATTATCAATTCAGAAGATTCACAAGAACTTGCCCAAGACAGTTTGTTTCGACGGCGCCTCTTTCCCTTCATCTTCCTTTTCAGACAGGTCAAGTGTCTTGAGAGCACAGCGGATGAAAGAATTCATCTGTTTCCTTGTTTTGGCATTATCAATGAAGAGCTCTGTAACCATCTTTCTCAGCTCGTCCACTGTTGTACTGTCTGACATGTCTACTGAATTTTCAACATCTTGCGCCAGCAGTTGTGCCTGTCACAATCATAATTTAAGTTAAAAATTAAACGAACGCACTATATACTACTCCCTCCATTCCTCTCTATAAAACATTTCAGCCCAAATAATGTCTCAAAATCCAAGTCACTCTACAATACATGTGTGATAGCCGATATTATAGCAATATAAGAATATAGGTTATCTTATAATATCAATACAATATATAATGCCAATTACATTATCAATGCAATTTAAATAAAATGAACTAAATTCTTAATATCTGTGAAGGTGATTAACTAAGAAGGATTGAAAGAGTACAGTGCAAGAGATTGCATATTTGAACAGAGAAAGAGAGATTGAACAGGAGAAAATTTTATGTTAGTGACATTATCATGAAACATGAAAAACCCTTCTAAGAAAGTTTTGATTATTTATAAAGATATTGGACTTGTCACCAACCCAGTTAGGTCTAATATGCTGGGACCTCCAGTCCACTTTGATGGAAAATTATAATCCTTCGACAAAATCACTAGAAAATAAAGTTGAGATTTTAATGCTGCTTTCCTGGGACTGCGAAGGATGAAGGACCATCGTCTATTCAGAGCTTAATTCTGCTCTTGGTTAGAAAAGTTAGAAGTACAGTGTTTAACAGGGACTGCGAAGGATGAAGGACCATCGTCTATTCAGAGCTTAATTCTGCTCTTGGTTAGAAAAGTTAGAAGGACAGTGTTTAACAGGTACCAACGTGATACAGGCATTAAATTAATAGATTCCAGTAGATCTTGTGTATCCAATAAAACCAAGAAAAAAAAATAGATCCAGATTCAATGGATTATTTTCACAGCACCAGGGATTAGGACTGTTACGAGAAAATGAGAATAGGTGTGATTGGAAGGGTGGGTCCTCTAAACTAGAAATCAGACATCAGCTATATTTGAAAGATAAAGAGCATACTCCAATATTCTTGTACGGTAAACAAAAGGAGCCATGAAAGACCAAACAAGATCAAAGTGAGATTCTTGGAAGGAAAACAGAAGTACATGATAAGAATGAAGTAGACAAGAGTCACAAGACTAAGACACAACTTATCACCCTTCCTTTTCTGTGATGGAAATTTGAACCTAAAGAAGATTGCTTTGCCGAAAACCCAAGCCTAAATTAGTCAGGAAAAGGGTTAAGGTAATCTCTCAAGAGTGGTATTGTAAGGTTTGACCAGTTCATCTTAGATATTCATGATTAGATCATGCAGGGATAAAAACTAATTAAATAGTCATGCAAAGAATAAGGTTTCGCCTTAGCCTACACATATTGCAGCTAAAGTGATGATGTAAGTTTCCTGGTAAATTCAAGGAACAGCATCCTGCCCTGTAGGGATCACTAATCAGTAACGGTTCCCCTGGCAAGGCGTGATTATGATTAGTTTAAAATCAAACGGAACCACGGCATACAAAAGAAAAAAGCAAATTATACAAGAAAGTACCTCTGCCAGAAGAAGACCAATTCGATTATCAGATGTCGTAAGAAGATCACTAGCATCTGATGGTGAAGTATCCAGCACTAATTTGTCTTCCTCTCCAACTAGGAAACTCACACTAGACTCTTCAAGCCGTTTTTTGAAGAGTTGAACATTCATGCAGCAACCTCTCATTAACGGAATTTGCATATTCCCTTCTTTGCTTCTCGTTTTGGAGGTCTCTCTGGTATCAGGATGATACTAGAAATAAGCTGAAACACTAACCAAGCACAAAGCACAAAAGAGAATGACATAGACCAAAGGAGATAAAAAAAAATGATTTTTGTGACATGGCAAGAAAGTTTTAGAGAGAAAATCCTGATGGCAAACTAAAAAAAATTTTTTTTTTGTTCTTTTTCAATTCACATATTAATACCTTTGTCATCTAAGATGTAGCTGAAATATCTGAAAATAATGAAACCAATACGCAAGCAAATAGATGACCACAAATTACCAAACGTAGTATTTCATGATCAGTGGTGAACTGAAGCATAAAAAATTGCTACATAAATCCACTGGTCAACTATGCAAGTTCATACAAATTGTCTAAAATTAAAGGGATACATACTCTTTGGAAATAAAATTACCTCCAGTTCTATCTTTACTTTCATTAGGTTGCTAAGCTCCTGCTTCAAATCTGATTGCGAACTTCGGAGAGATTTAACTTCTTTGACAAGCACTTTCAAATCTGTTTTTGATTTAGTTTCAGATACTTCGTGATTTTTCTGCAAGTTGTCGAGTTGATCCCTGGACACATCTAATTCCTGTCTCAGCATTTCAATCTCCTGAATAACAGCTAAATTTTCTGAAACCATACGCATCTTTTCATCCTGGAAGATCACAATCATCAGAAGAACCTAATATTAGTAATCCTGGGTAGCATAAAGGATTGCTTGTAACAGGTGTACAATTATAACCTGTTCAGCTCTCAATTTCATTTCCATTTCTAAACACTTTTTGCGAAGTTCCTCCATATCCCATTGTATTTGAGTATACCTCTCCTTGTCAACTGAAAGAGCTTGTTGAAGATTGTCTTTTGTATTCTCTTTACTAGTTTCCAGGTCCACTTCCAAATCTGTGACCTGAGGAGAAAATTTTAATTAAACTAAATTTGTCACAAGCTAATGACCGGAAGCAGTACTTAGCATATGAAGATGTGGCAGGTTCATGGGGTGGGACAGATCAGTAAAAAATTTTAAATACTAAGAAGAATTAAACTGCAACATATGTACTTTAAACATGAAACTATAACTAATCTATCCTTGGGTGCTAACAGAATCAACTCTAAAGGATACTCCACCAAGCTGGACGATGAAAGTCGACTTTCATACAAGGTACACATGAAACAGATCATGAAGTATATTATCCAGGGAAAAAGAAACAAGAAACAGGGAGAATATAATGCAAGAACTAGAAAAGGGGTCTAATATCACCAAGTTGGATGATGTAAGACCACTTTAATACAAGTACTACATGGAACAAATCATGGGACTATCCCAAAAATAAAGAAACGAGGAAAATAATAAGAATAGTTAATAAAAAAAATGGACATAACCACTGGACCATAAAGGTTGGCCTGACGAGAACATCATAACCTAGACAAAATCCTTTATCAACAATAAGCCACTGAGTTTAGACGACCACCTTATCACTTTCATCATCAATAAGAACTAAGAGGTGAGGATGATTAGGAGATGAACGCCATCACTTTGAAGACAAAAACAATGTCACCATCTCTAAAAAAGAAGACCCATGTACTAATCAATAAGGGACATTTCTAAACAAGACGTTTGATAAGCTTTTCCCAATTATGAGCAAACTTCAATTTCATTCAACAACCTCTCCACAAGTTTTCAAGTCATCCTGCAAGGATCCTCTATTCTATTCAGTCTCATCTTATGTCCTAACATTTCATATTTTGCTATGTCATCTGCATTCACTATTATATAAAGTTATCTATGTTATGTTGATGATGGGTCAAAACCTGAGAAGGTTGGGATAGAAAATGGGACATATAATCCCAAACTACAACAGTAGCTAGCTGATCATATTACTCTAAACGTTCCAGTGGTTTCCAAGAGCTGAAATGATCCTAGAGAAATTTCTCCCAGAAATCCGAACACAGGCAAGGCTTGCTAGGACAATGAAAAAAATGCAAATCCGGAGGATACTCATCCTTGACAAGATAAACAAAGAAGCACAGGATGCTCAATCAAATAAATTATCATCCCTTTCAAAAGCCACCCTTGTGATAGAACTAATGATGACTTTCCTTCAGAGAACCAAACGATAGAAGATAAACACAATTCTTTTTGGATATAAACCAAAAGATGCTCACAAAGAACTAAAATTCCAGTATTATATGAAGTGACGTACCAATTATCAACCCTGCTCAGAGGAAACACACTATTTCTCTCTTATTCTAAAATTTTATAAATCTTTGATGGCATTATTAATGTCATGTCATTTTATAATAATTGGGAATTCAAACAGCATACAAGCTTCATGATCACATGGGACTATTTCCAAACATCTTTATTACAAGAAATAACGAGGCATTATCACACGTGGACGACAAATGGCCCCATAGTATCAGGTAAAAGCAAAGATGAAAAAAGATTAAGACCAATTAATAAATCAACAGTAAACCTCTCAACCCAAAGTTAGAACATGGAAAGAACAAAGCGAGAGTAAAATATGAAAACCAGCACTTTCTTCTATATTTACTTTTCTAGGTGGTCTTATAAAATTATCAGGAAAATATGAGGGGAACACATAGGGGCAACAACCACCAACATCAAGTATTAGTAAGGTTTCGATGGAGTTGCACTTTGAATGCAGCATTACTCAAGTAAAATTGTAGAGGTAAAATTAGACAAAGAAGAAAAGTCCATATTCAAAAATATACTTTTGTTGTGAGGTATTGTCTCACTGCAACCTCTTGATTCAGCCTAGCAACAAGGTCCTCCATGTCTGCTTTTGCGGTTGCAAGCCTTCTTTGCATAGTAGAGAGAACCCTACTGAATTTATGGTGTTGATCTGATGGTAGAACCACCAATACATTGGTACGAGATCGTAGCTCCTCATCTATTGGACCTTCAACTCCCATAGAAAAATCGAGCCCGCCTTCGTTGTGAACTCTAGAAGTTCCATCGTTTGAAAGTTCACTAGCTTTTAAAGAGCTTACTTCACTTTCAGCACCATATGTTGACAAGCTCATAACATGGCCCATCACCTTGGGGTGCTCTCCTGGAGATAGAATCTCCTTTCCATCATTATCATATAACGCGTTCTCAGAGGCATCGTCATAAGATATATCCTTTCTCCAACCACTATCAGACCTGCTAACTGCATGTACAGCACGACCTCCATCCTCGGGTGTTTCAATATCGGATTTTTCATAACTAGCGTTATCACCATAATCTGATGTGACTGATGAAGTATCACCAATCACAGAGTTCTTAGAACTTGGCTTATATTCAATGAATGACGAGACGACATTCCCAGTTGTATCATTGAATGCTGATACAAAAAATACATATCTATCAAATCACCTCAATCTACTTTACATGCCAATTTCAACGTCATAGTAAGTAGTAACATAGCTAAGATGGTCCAGAACTTGCCGAAAAGACAACCAATAAAAGAATACAATATGAAACCAAAATTTGTGAGGAAAACACCTACAAGACCTGGCAGCAGCTTCCAACTCCAGAAAGATTGCCACAGGTACACTCCTTGACACATTAATATTTGATAACAACTTCTCTATCCAAACTTCCAAAGAAATTCTTCTCTGCATAACATCCACAGTTACAAATTACTATTGCATCATTACATTGAAATGGATTTTTTATAAATTACAACATTAGTTTGTCGTTAATGTGGTATGTTAAGACTTTGCAACTTACAGAATGCACATTGCACAAGATGTAAAACAAAATAACACAGAGGAGAATAGAAGGTTAGAGAGACATTAGCGAGAGAAACACCTAGAGAGGAACCCCAAAAAAACTCCTACCGGCGTCACGGCAAAGACGGAAAACCTCAATCCCTCCTCCAATTAGTGCTCTGATCCAATCCGTCAACGGATTCAACTAAATGCCAAGAACACACTACCCCACCACCATCCACCAGCAACCCCCACTAACCCACCCAGGCCCTCGCTGCTTCTTCCAAAGATGTGCTTGTGAGCCTCCACACTCAGGGTCACCATTACAGCACCCTTGTAGAATTGCCCCCCCCTTCTTCCAAATCCCACCTCACCTTATGCATTAGATTTCCCAGTTGAGGATTTGGGTCAAAAACATTTTGTGCCTATACGGAAGGAAAAGTAGGAGGCCATAAGTCAACATGGAAAACTGTCTTGATTTGCAAGATAGTGGGAAAGTCCTCCTCTGAAGAGTTTTTACAATTAGTATTGATAAAGTCAAGGAAATCAAATCAGAACATTAACCTGATGACATTAGGAAAAGTAATTGAACTGTTAACTATGCTTCAGAGGAAGAATGATCATTAGTGCTAGTGGGAGTCCCATGAATCATTGGGAACATGAATTTAACCCATTTCAAGCACGACACAAATTGGGCCAGTCTCGGTAAACTATCCCCAATTTCCAATAGAGTTTTGAGAAAATGATCTTAGAGAATATTGAAAATGCCATATCAAGATCAATGCGAATTCTATAGGAATGATAGGCATTTTGCAGCTCTCCGTGTACTGGTGGAAGAAGGGACAAGTCCGCCAAAGAAAGTTTGGTATTGGAAATATCCACCAAGTTTTCTTTGGGCACCCTCCTATAGTATGCAGCAAAACTACTCATACCATAAGTGAGCAAGACAAAGTCCAGGAAGATATACAACGTGAAGGGCAATTTTGCAACAACAACAATGAAGGCTGGACACATGTGGTATGCAAAACTGCATGAATGCTGAAAGCCATGAACCAAGATGATGGCTGGACACATGTGGTATGCAAAACTGCGTAGCAAAAACCTAGACAAGAACTTTTAGCAACTGAAGTCAGCAAGAACCAAGAGTTGCACACTTACACAATGCTTCAACCAGCAGAAAATCACTTAATGCTCATATGCCGTTCTGGTAAAGACACTTAAGCTTATGAAAGCAAATAAAAGTACACAAGTTTGAGACTTTCGTGTTAGCTTCAGCAAGTACCATCTGGTAAATAAAGAACTATTTTGGCCGACTTTTTACAGGTGAATAAGTTCATTTCATATAGACAATAAAGCAAAAGCTTGTCATAGTCCATTAAAAAAGAAATGTACTTTACCTCTTCAATCAAACTCCTGTTTCTAGCTCCCACAAGTTTTTTAGAAGGAGGTGCAGGCAGAATTTTCTTGGGAAATAGCTTCTGGAGCTGCGAAAAGGAGCTACACTAATTAGTGCTTCTGTCAGCAGAAATAAGGAAATTCGATGTTTGAGCTCCTTCAAAGAAAAAAACACCACCAATCCAGTTACTTGGTGATGATAGGAAAATGTACCCTAGTAAACAATTGAGCTAACCTCTGAAAACAGCTTCAAGAAATCACTAAATCTATGTAATATTGCTCGAACTGTTGTGATTGCTTCTGGTGTCTGTATGCCAACTTGGACCCTGTAATACTGTCACTTATGATAGTGAGAACAGAATCCTAAAGCACCATGCAGTAATCTCGAAGATAAATTAAAAAAAGAGGATTAGGGCTGCATAGCTGGAATCATCGTTTTGAATATTAAAAGAGTTGGTGATATCACTCACTACAACCCTCAAACTGAACAAGCACACTGAAATTAATCCTCTTCTGCAGATAAAATACATGTTTCAAATAAATACCTAACCAAAATCATAATGAAAAAGACAGAGAGGCATGCTGCTTACAGTCAAGTATGAAAATTTTACTTCAATCAGTCTGGCCTTCCTATGGCAGCCCAGAAGACAGAAGATATATATTTTAGTGAATACATGGATGAGTATAAAAAGAAAAAAAGTGACTCAATCTTTATGTCATGAATATAGACTACAAAACCTCAAAGATGAAGTGTGATCCACAATATCTGAATAAATCAGCTTAGTCAAGCACAAACCAAAAGATTGCAAATGCAAACCAAAGCTCCAATCCTAAATACAATGAAATAAGAACAGTGTAAAAGAAGATAAAACAAAGTTTCAATGTCCAACTTCTTCATAGAACTAGCTTCTTGGAAAACAATATCCTAATTCAAAATTTCAAATGGAAGAAATCGACAAGGATTATTGATATTAAAGATATTGTCTTAGCCATAATGGATTTCACGTGATTTTAACATGAAATATAAATCAGACACAGATGAAATTAACCAAGTATATCCTGTTTTTTTCATTAGGAATCTAAGTGACAAATCAAGTTCAAATTAATGTAATTACCACAACTGGACCTGAGCCTCTTGAATTTGACAAGGTAGTCCACGAAGGAATGGTGACACAGTATCTCCATCCAGTGTGAGGATTGTGAGGCCAAACACTGTGACGCCCATCCTGCAGACAAAGGTATTACTGTGAGTCCAATTAAGTCAATAATATATAGCATACTATGTGACCATACATGAATTATACCAATTATTGGATAAGATAATGACTCATGGATTATAAGAATCAGCAAAGGGACCATGCCAATCAGCTATGTGTTAAAGAAAAACACAAAGCAAAGTAGAAGGCACATACCTACAAAGAAATAGGGTCTATATGAACTGTAGTGGAAAATATTTAATAGGTTTCTTTTTTTCCATGGGAAAAGGAGGGGGAAGGGCAGGGGAGTGGTTTGAAAACAATCATCTTAGGAACTTGGACTGTTTTGTGCTATTAACTAATCCTTCCATTTTTAATAAATGCAACACTTTGCCTTTCGTTACCGAACTTTCGTCGTTTCTTTCTTGTGTATTCTTAAAACATCAATTTTATATATAATTTTACATGATTAAAGTTATTAATGGTTAAAGAAGAGCATTCGAGACCGTAAAAGTCAAAGTATTAAAAATATGGAGCATTTTTATCAGAGGTGAAACAGGAACAGTTCAATACTTGACTTGCACAGTAGTTTCTTGATCTAAATGACAATCCACTAGGTGACGTCTTTGAAAAAATTTCTATATTCCAGCCATGACAGTTCTCTTAGGATTCTCATTTATATTGAAAAGTTACATCCGAAAGGGCAGTTGTCCAATATTAACATCCTCATTTAAACATTAAAAACAGCAACAACAAAAATTGTCTTCACAGTCCAGGAATTTTCCATTCACCCCATATACATAGCTGCTCTTGACAAGCTCAATCAAAATCTTGGTTATTTCAAACTCTTCTTTCGATATAGGTTCAGCAAAACCAAAAACTATATTTAAGTGGGTACATCATCTTTTGGCTGCTAAGATTCAATCTACCCTTGTTCTCTTTGGAAGTCTTCTAGCACATTCCTTACCTCCTATTTAAACAGTCTCTCTTGACATCTTCCCGTAGTGCAAAACAGGTGACATCATGGTTCACTGAGTTCTCTGCCTCGTTCAATTCATCATTCATTCTGATTACATAGATTGCACATAAACAATATCCAGGTGATCCCCACATTAAGCCACATTGTGTTTGGTCCTCCAACACAAAACTAATCAAGTGAAATCCAAAAACCCTCCCCAATTCAAAGAGCTTGGCGTATACGCTTCCCAGTCTCATCTAGATATAACTATGGGTCAGGAACCTGGTCTTCCAAAAATCACCATCAAATAAGAAGAAGTTGAATATGTTCCACTACTCCTTTATGCCTAGAATCTAATGGCAAAGCATTCATATCCACAAAAATCGCACTAGATTACTATAGTTCAAAGATCCGAGTGATCAATCTTTCACTTAAACATTTTTATAGTTAATAAGAGTACAACTATACAAATTAGAATTTCAGACATAACCAATTTACCAACATCAATTTGACTACAATCTTACAATAATCAAACACAAAATCAAAACCACCCAAAACACATATATCACGAACCCATAAAAAAAGTAAGCTTACAAAACCCAGTAACCCAATATATCAATTATACCCCAACACAAAAAAAAAGGGGGGAAATTTCTGAAATTTGGAAACAAAAAAAAAAGGCAAATGAAGAAAATAAAGCATACCCATTTTTGAGGAGGTGGGCTCCACTCCATACCCAAAGGCAAAGGAGAAGTACCATCATGGCGAAAGGTGGGGTCCACTTGTACAGGTACAGGTGAAGAAGAAGCTGCAAAATCATGGGCTAAGCTTTCATAAAGGAGATGATCTGGTAATCCGAAATCCAATAACGTGAAGTCCATCCCATAAGCGTTCATGACTAATTCTCAAGTGATGGGTGATTCAATTTTGTAGCATAAAAGATGGCGGAGTTTCTGGAAGGAAGAAGCTAAAGGAAGTGCGCAACTAGTTTCATAGTTCCATCACAATTCACAGGTGTTGGAGAAAGGGGTGTTTTGTTTGTCTTCTTTGTTTTGGGGCGTCTCGTGCTCTAGTGACGCGTCTACCGTCATATTAATTGTTAGGCTCGGGCGATGTTGCGCGTTGTTGCATGAAAAATATTACCGTAAAATTATATAAAGATAAGGTCCAATAACTATTTTAATTCCTATATTTTTTAAAATTTTCGATGTTATACTGTCAATACTATATTTGATTCTTTATCGAGAAGTGTTAGATTTCACTAGGTACTTAAGACTTAAGAGTTGAGACTAGTGGTAAATATCACTAATTAATTGATAAAAACAATTGTTCACCACTCTAAGAATCACGGGGGAGTTGCTTGTGAGGTTGGCATCTAGTAATTCGGGTCCATGGCTTTGTGGAGGGATTTCAACTTGATGTTGCTTTCTAGTGAAAAAAGAGGAGGCAGGGACTTTAATGTTGAGGCTGCTGGAATCTTTCGTAGTGCGGTGGCAAAGTGTGAGTTTCTCGACTTGGGTTATGTGGGCCATAACTTTACATGGACAAATAATCGGGGAGGAGACCATAACCTTCAAGAAAGATTGGATCGATTCCTAGCAAATGGTGAATGGCGGGATCTCTTTCCGGGCTCCTATGTTATACACCTCACAAAGCGAAGATCATACCATCTTCCCATTTTGTTGTGTTTGAAAGACAACCCAAAAGGTGATTTAAGGCGAAAGAAGAAAAGAATGTATCGCTTTGAAGCGATGTGGCTTAGAGACGAAGCTTGTTTGGATGTTGTAACAAAGGCATGGGGCGAAAAGGGAGACGTGGAGATGAAGCTTAAACGCACAGCAGGCCAGCTATCTTCGTGGGGAAAGAATAAGTTCGGGGATTTTGCCCGGGAAATGAGAGAGTGCTCGGCACAAATGGAGAAGCTCATGGGTGAAAGTCGAGACGAAACAACAATAGAAAGAATGAGAGCAATAGATGACCGTATGGATGAGTTAGAACAAAGGGAAGAACTCTCTTTGGAAACAACATAGCCGTCAAGAATGGTTGAAGGGGTGGATAAAAACACTTCTTTCTTCCATGCTAAGGCAAAACAACGTCAGAGTAGAAACAACATCTCGCCAATAAAGAATGAAGTTGGACTGAATTTTGAGAATGAAGATCAAATTCAAGAGGTGTTCACGACATATTTCGAAAATCTGTTCATCACAAGTGGACCCGACTGAAGTTATCGACAAGATACATGTTGTTGTTGGTGATAGCGATGCTCGGATGCTGGGTGCTAGATTTACAGGTGGTGAAGTTAAAGACGCCTTAGACCAGATGCATCCTACAAAGGCGCCGCGACCAGATGGAATGTCGGCGATTTTTTACCAAAAATTTTGGCCGGTTGTGGGGGAAGATGTAATACAGAAGGTGCTGAATATTTTGAATGGGGGTGAGGAAATAGCCTCTATAAACAATACTCATGTTGTTCTCATCCCAAAGAAGAAGCGAGACACCAGTGGATTTTCGTCCGATTAGCCTATGTAGCGTCATTTACAAGCTAGTGGCGAAAGTTTTAGCAAACAGATTGAAGAGAGTTCTACCGTGCATCATTAATGAGTCGCGAGTGGTTTTATGCCGGGTAGACTAATAACGGACAATATTACAGTTTGCTTATGAATGTTTTCATTATCTACGGAAGAAGAAAAAAGGGAAGAGAGGTTTTCTGGGGCTCAAGTTGGATATGAGCAAAGCGTATGATAGGGTTGAATGGCACTTTCTTGAAGCGATGATGAGGAAGTTCGGGTTCCCGGAGACTTTTACCTTTAATATAATGAGATGTGTGACAACGTCTTCGTTTGCAGTTCTAGTTAACGGGCAACCTGCTCGTAGCTTTGTTCCCTCTCGAGGTCTCAGACAGGGCGACCCACTATCTCCTTTTCTGTTTATAATGTGTGCTGAAGGTTTATCTGCACTGCTGAGAGATGCAGAGAAACGGAAAACAATCCATGGTGTTAAGGTAGGAAGACATGTGGAGCCAATTAGTCATCTGTTTTTTGCAGATGATAGTTTGTTGTTTATTCGCGCGAATGAGGAAGAAGTTGAAAATGTGATTGAAATCCTTTCTGTCTATGAAGCTGCTTCGGGTCAGAAATTGAATATGGATAAATCTGAGGTCTCTTTTAGCCGAAATATAGAGCTTGTAATGAAAAATATGCTTCAGGTGAAGTTATCATTTAAGGCAGTGGAAGAGCATGACAAATATCTTGGGTTGCCAACTTATGTTGGAGGATCCAAGAAACGAGTTTTTCAGGTTATTCAATATCGTATCTGGAAGAAGTTAAAAGGATGGAAATAGAAGTTCTTATCACAAGCGGGACGGGAAATCCTCATCAAATCAATAGCACAGGCTATCCCCACATATGCAATGCAATGCTTCGCTATTCCTATAAATATTCTTACAGAAATTGAGAGAGTTTATAGGAGTTTCTATTGGGGTCAAAAAGGGGAGGAGAAGAAGGTAGATTGGGTGGCGTGGGAGAAGATGTACCGGAGTAAGAATGAAGGTGGAATGGGATTTAGAAATTTACAAGTATTCAATAAGGCATTACTAGCCAAGCAAGCTTGGAGAGTACTTACAAACCAAGACTCGCTAATGGCTAAAGTTTTGAAGAGCAAATATTTCCCGACAACATCTTTCATGGAAGCTACGGTCTCATCTACTTCTAGCTATACATGGCGGTCCATTTTATCGGCGCGTGAGGTGCTAAAAAAAGGTGCAAGGAAGGTTGTGGGTAATGGCTCCACGATCGACATATGGGAGGACCCTTGGGTCCCAAAGCGCCCAACTTTAGAGTCTTTGCCCAAGGATGCGAATCTTTGGATTTCGAGTAAACCGGGTTAGTGATTAGATGGAGAATAATAGTTGGAATTTTCAACTTTTGAACTCTCTTTTCACTCAATGGGAGGTTGATCTTTGTGAGCAAGATTCCTATACCAAGGCACACTTCGCATGATGGGTGGACTTGGGAGTGGGTAAGGACGGGGAGTATAGTGTTCGAAGTGCCTACTACAAAGCGCTCAAAGATGAATTAGTGGAGAGTCCCTCCTTCTCTAATTCCCATGATCAGCTTATTTGGAAAAAATTATGGAGCTTAGATGTGTATCCCAAAATTAAGCATTTTGTATGGAGAGTACTTCATGGTGGAGTAGCGGTTAGGGGGCAGTTAGCCAAGAGGGGATTGTGCATCGACACGATATGTCCTCAGTCCTATGTGTGGAGATCAGGAGGAAACAATCTCCCACCTTTTTCTAAATTGTCGAGAAAACGTAAGAGCTTGGTATCATTCCCCCCTGAGATTAGAAGTGGATACATGGAAGGTTAATCACTTTTGAGATTGGTGTGTCAAGCTTCAAAATGTGTACAAGGATAAGAAGTGGTGGAGCATTTTTTGGAATATTCTTTGGGGTCTTTGGTTGAGGAGAAATAAGTGGGTGTTTGAAGGAAAAAAATCGAGTGAAATAGATCTTATTCAACGAGCTATGGGGAGGGCAGGGGAGTATACTGAAGCTAATGCTAAAAGGGTGGGAAATTTGAGAGAGGAAATGCAGTGTGTTAGATGGATTCCTCCAGCTTGTGGAATGGTGAAAGTGAACTCCGATGCTGCAATACTATCCAATACCTCCATTGGTATGGGTGGTGTTGCGAGGGACTAGGAAGGAGATGTTTTGGTGGCTACGTGCTGGCAGGTGCAAGGAAGTTTTGATGTGGAGGTGGCGGAAGCTATGGCTATGAGACACGCTCTAACGATCACCTTGGAGGCTGGCTTCCGAAGTTTAGTTCTGGAGACAGATAATCAGTAAGCTGCATTCTTATCTTTCCAGTAAGAAGGTTGCTTCGTCATCTTTTGGAAGAGTAGTTAGTGACATTCTTTGCCCCTCTAATTCATGTGAGCACGTGGTATTTTCCTTTGTGAAAATAGATGGTAATGTAGTGGCTCACAAACTAGCAAAAAGTAGTGCAGAATTTTTAGAGATGAGGGTATGGTTGGAGGAATATCCTCCTGTACTCAATAGTGCTGTAAGCTCTGATATTTTTTTGATGAATGAATAAATTGTGGTGTTTTACTGTCAAAAAAAAAAGAATCAAGGTTAACCTAGTTGATTGGGGGGCCCTCCTTCCACCTTTGTAACAAGAGTTCAATTCTCACTCCTCGTAAAGTGGGATCTCTAGATTTTAACCCACTTATAAGGATATACATCTTGCTTAAAAAAATATCCATCACTTGCCTAATAAATATAAGACACATAACAACAAATAAAACCCTAGCCTCTCCCCTCTCTCTTTCTCTCTCAAACCCTAGCCTCCCCTACCCCTTCTTCATCAGTTAGGGGCTGCCATGGATGATTTCATCCATGGTATGCCCCTTTTCCCTTTTTATTTTCAGTTTTTAATTCATTTTCTTGTTTTGTTTAATAAATTAGTCTCTCTTTATGAGATATTTTCAAACCCTGTTTGTAACACCCCAATAATTCTCTCTTTTCTAAAATGCCTTTTAAATACAAATAATAGAGAATTATCAAAGTATTATCGCCCGCGTGATAACGTATCGGCTTATTCAGAATTTTGCAGCGGAAAACATATAACTAAACTTTTAGAATTGAAATATAATAAATAAACAAAGTACTTTAAAACCAAACAACACTATTAAGGTTACTTCAAACCAAACTTAAATATAAAGTATCTACTAAAGCAATAGATAAAACAATCTGCTACACAAGCTCTCTATTCCCAGATCCCCATGATGCAACATCTGCAAACATGTAGATGTCAATGCACTAAAGAATCTGCTCACCAAAATGGGTCATCACAGGATCAATAAGGCAAAGCCATGATCAACACATACAAACAAAGCACGTAATCAGCAAAGCTGAGTACTACATAATAATACATAAACATTCCTAACATGATACTAATAAATAATAAGCAGGGATACATAATAACATAACAATCTAACAATCTGCAGACAACTTTTACTGAATTACACTTTAACCATCTTTTTATTTCTTTAATGGAATAGTTATTGGACCGAGTTGAACTAAAACCAGCCTTCACCTAGGAAGACGAAATACGAGCGCGACTCCGTATTCCATAGCGACCTGCGATATCGAGGAACCTTTGAATAAAAATAGGAACGGTGATCAATCCAATTCCCAGAAAAAGCCATGGCACGCTCACCATGTACCCCAACTCCTGATTGTCCAACTTCAGACGTGCACCAGTCTAAAGGTTTATTACTATCCACGTTACACTTTACATGATTTACCAATTATTACTTGTTATAACACACAAGCAATACATATAACATATAATCAAACATTCACAACTTAACTCCTTTTTATCTTAGGATTAAATAAGTGATCATACAACTTACAACCCAAGATTAATTCCTTTTTAATCCAATCCTTCTTATTTGTTGAACCTAGCCAACAATCAACTTACCTTTCAAAGGTATAGAAATATCAACTTACCACATAAGGCCCTCGATCCTTATAAAGCAGTGAAATACTCAAAGGGAACAATGATCAATTATGATCCAACACTAATAAATATATTAATTCCCCCATGTGAATTAATAAATTAAAGTTCCCAACCAACATGCTTGCATCAATTTTCCATACAAACATGATATAAATCTCATAATATAATCTCAAAATCAACATGTTTACACCACAGCATAAAACATGCAAAATCCAACATAATCAATATCATATATGAACTCAACATAGTTCCTATACATGATACTATATAATTTTCCTTCCTTAAATCATGATACTCTCTCAATCAACACATAGGTATGTACGTACCTTGTGTAAACTAATCGGCAGGCCAATTTTAGCCCTTTAAAAGTCTCCTACAGAATATTCTCCGTCTAGAAATCAATATAAACTAAAATCAATACTCTTAAATAAAAAGACAGCAACTTAAAATATTTAAAATCCCCTTTAAACATATTCAAAAGTTGATTTTACTATCAAAAGTTCAATTACTTCTAATTCCTAGCATAGTACTACCATACTAGTAATTAAAATTCCTAAAACTCCATAAATAAAATATTTTTCTGAAATTCCAGCAACTTATAAAATCATAAAACCCTCTTTAAACATATTCAAACATGTTTAAATTCATAATCTAAACCAATCTCATAGTATTCAACATGCTACTATGCTTTTCTAATAATTAACACCCTAAAAATCCATGCTTTAATGATTAAAACTTCAATCTAACAATAATAAATAAATCTGATTTTTTTTTTTTTTTTTGCTTAATAATATGAAACATATAATCTGACATAATTAAAGATGCAATCTTTAAACAATAATTTAACAAAATAATACTTTGAAATATTAGATCAATATATATGAAATCAATATATAAGAAAACGAGGAAAAGAATCAAAAGAAAAAGGGAGAAAAAGAGTGAAATACCGAAATCGCGAGTGAAATATGGCAGCAAAATTGCGAAACTTGCAGAGACCATAACTGATAGAATAAAAAACGGAATCGAGTGATTCTTGAGCCTAAGTTCAATAACTTTTCGAGATCTACAATTTCTCAGAAGGAATTTTTGGCTAAAAATAAACGGAACTATGAGAAATCTGGACAATCAGATTCGGGTAAGAGAAAAAAACGAGTGAAGGGAGGGAAAGAGAATAGTGTGCCGTGAGTTTTGAGAGAGGAGAGAAAAAATAATCTTTGTGTGGTAAAAATAATTGGGCTTAAGGTATTTATAAATAGGATTTTCTTTTGGGCTTAGGAAAAGGAGATTGAGTTTGAATAGAATTTGATGACGATTAGGATTGATAAATTAGAACTTCTAGCATCAATATAACTCCTCTTTCCTAATCTACTTAGAATTTGGGCTCCTCAAGTCCACTTAGACTTCTTTTCTAAATCAAATTCGTATTTCAAACCTTTTCAAAGCATGCCTAATTAAAATATTCCCAACTTTCTTAAATTCTTAAAATAATTTCATTTGACTTTTAAAATAGTCAACCTTCTTTAAATAATAAAATCATTTCAACTAAAATATAAATATATAATTGATAAAATATATTTATAAAATCCTTTAAAATTATGGGGGATTACAGTCTACCCCCCTTAAAAGAAGTTTCGTCCCGAAACTTGACACGAAATCTCATATATTTTTCAAAACTTGAACTCTTCTTTTCAAAAGTTTACAAAGATTCGTGCTACTTGTGCACACTTTTGCTAACTTAAAACACTTGTGTTACTTATGAACACGCTTTCTTATGCGGAGAATCTACTTCTTTAGCACTAACATGTGCAAATTGCCCAACATAGGCGTACATATGCATTAAAATCTCATAAAATAGACAAAAAGTGCGAAATTTATCGCATTCTATCCCCCTTAAAGAAAACGAGTTACGCCCTCGTAACTCACCTCAAGGAATAAGTCTGGATACTTCTTTTTCATCTCATCTTCGGCTTCCCACGTTGCCTCTTCAGATTCGTGGTTAGACCAAAGTACTTTCACGATGTGGACGTTTTTATTACGTGTACTATGCACTTTTCTGTCGAGAATCTTGACAAGCCTTTCCTCATATGTGAGGCTACTATCGATCTGAATCCGTTCAGGCTCTAGGACATGACGCTCATCAGGGATATAGCGTTTGAGTTGAGAAATATGGAACACATCATGCATCTTCTCAAACTCCATTGGCAATGCCAATCTATAGACTACCTTCCCAATTCGCTCTAAAATCTAATATGGGCCTACATACTTAGCACTTAACTTGCCCTTTTTCCCAAATCTCATGACGCCCTTAGTGAGTGATACTTTCAAGAACACCTTATCACTTATAGCAAACTCATCCTCGCGTCGTTTCAAATAAGCATAACTCTTCCGCCTATCTTGCGCGGCTTAGTTCTTACTGAATTAGTCTGACATTCTTGACAGTTTCCTCAATAAACTCTGTCCCCAATACTATGTTCTCACTAAAATCATTCCAGCAAATGGGACTTCTACACTTTCTTCCATATAATGCCTCAAAATGAGCTATTCTAATGCTCGCATGATATTTACTGTTATACTACCATTAAGGATTGAACTTTCCCTATTGGTCTCTTACGATCTATCTTCACTTTCGACAAGCTAGACATTTTGACACGAATTCGGTGACCTCACGCTTCATATTCGGCCACCAATAGATTTCCTTAAGATCCTTATACAACTTATCACCCCCGGGGTGCACGAATATGGAGTATTATGCCCCTCATCCATAAGACGTTTCTTAATCTCATCACATTTTTGTGGTACACACCACCTTCCCTAGAACCTCAAACTTCCATCATCATGGATATTAAAATCAACTTCTATACCTTGCCTCATCTTTTCCTTAATCTTATCTAGGTGCTCATCTCCAACTTGACCCTCTTTGATCTCGTCGAAACCGACAACCCCAATGATAAAGCACTCAATCTTACCTCGATCTCCCCAGGATTTAATATTTCTAGGCTAAGCCTTTGCATATCTCGACACAATTCCTTAGGAACTACCCAGTCATACATGATATGCCTCAACTTTCTACTCAAAGCATCGGCAACTACATTTGCCTTCCCTTCATGATACTGGATGTCTAAATCATAATCTTTAATCAACTCTAACCATCTCCTCTACCTCATATTGAGGTCTTTTAGGTGAAAATGTACGCAACCTCTTATCGTCGGTAAAGATCTTACGGGTTAATGTCTCCAAATCTTCAAGGCAAACACAATAGCGGCTAACTCTAGGTCATGGGTAGGGTAATTAGCCTCATAAGGTTTCAACTGACGCGACACATACGCAATCACCTTCCCATTTTGTTGTAACACACATCCCAAACCATTCTTCGAAGCATCACTATACACCTCAAATCCCTCGTTCCCATCAAGTAGGGTCAAAACAGGTGTGGAGGTCAGACGCTCTTTAAAAATCTTGAAAAGCTTTCTCATACTTTTCACTCCACTCAAACTTTGACTCCTTCTTCATCAAATTGGTCATTGGTCTCGCTATCTTCAAGAAATCTCTCACAAATCTCCTATGATAGCCAGCTAGACCTAGGAAACTTCGGATATCAGAGACGTTCTTTGGAGTTGGCCACTCAACTCACAGCTTGAATCTTAGCAGGATCTACAGAAACTCCTTCCTTAGACACACAGTGACCCAAAAATGCTACTTTATCCAAACGGAACTCGCACTTAGAAAACTTGGCATACAATTGATTCTTTCTAAGCGTCTCCAATATAATCCTCAAGTGCTCGTCATGCTCCTTTTCATTCTTCGAATAAATCAGAATATCATCAATGAATACAACCACGAACTTATCTAATAACTCATGGAAAATCCTATTCATTAAGTCCATCAATATGGCAGGTGCATTGGTTAACCCAAAAGGCATTACAGTAAACTCATAATGACCATAACGAGTCCTAAATGCAGTCTTAGGTATATCCTTATCAGCTACTACCAACTGGTGATACCCCGAACGCAAATCAATCTTTGAGAACACGCTCGCTCCATTCAATTGATCAAATAGGTCATCTATCCTAGGCAAGGGATACTTGTTCTTGATGGTTACATTATTCAATTCCCTATAATCGATACACAACCTCATACTCCCATCTTTCTTCTTAACAAATAATACAGGAGCTCCCCAAGGTGATGCACTAGGTCTAATATAACCCTTATCGAACAATTCTTGCAACTGCGTCTTCAACTCACTCATCTCAGGAGGTGCCATTATATAGGGTGCTTTAGATATAGGTGCAGTCCAGGAACTAAGTCTATGGTGAACTCAACAGCTCTAGTAGGCGGCATACTCGAAATCTCACTCGGAAACACATCCATAAACTCATTCACTATTGGAACATCTTCAATGCTTACCTCAGCTTCTTTACTCACATCTTGCACACTACAGAAAAATAACTCACACCCCTTCTTCATCAACTTCTTTACTTGCATTGCAGAAATAACCCCAAAGTTCTTGGACTTCCCAAAACGTCTATATGAGATCAACTTTCCCAAAGGGCTTCTCAATACTACTTTCTAAGCTTCACAATCTATTTTGGCCTTATAGAAACCTAACCAATTCATCCCAAGAATAACATCTAGGTCTCCCAGATTAAACTCTATCAAATTAGAAGGAAATACACATACTCCTATCTTCAGAGGCAAATCTTTAAACAAATTGGTACACATTATGACTTCTCCAGTAGGTATACTTTTGAGCAGGTCAATTACTTCAAAGTCTACTAATCCCAAACTTTTAATAACGAATGACGAAATAAACAAATAGGTCGCAAGATCCCCTTTACATTCTCTACCAGGATGGTTCTTACAGTTGTAACTCCTCTCAGACTGGCCCGTATTATTCAAGTCTTGACCATTTCTTCCTTGGAAATTTCCATTCCCATTTCTATTCCACTAAAAGTTTCCCTGAATTCCTCCAGCATTGAAATCCTTTCTTTTCTCACCCACTACAACATTCTTCTTATCACGCCTCGACTGAAGACCATAAATATGGGCGGCTCTTCCATACACAACATCTAAGGACACAAAGGTCTCATCACCTAACCCCAATTGGATTTCCTCATTCAAACCTTGCTCAAATCTTTGAGCCTTTAGCTCTTCAGTAGCTACTACCTCGGGTGCAACCTCGACGGTGCTATGAACTTACGGTAATACTCAAAGATTTTCATACTCCCCATCCTCAGGTTTATGAACTTTCGAGCCTTTTGTTTTATCATAAAAGTAGGGTAAAATTTTCCTCATAAAGCAGCAATAAAGGAATCCCAATTAAACCCTTCCACAACACTAATTCTATTTCCATTTTCTTTCCACCACAAGTCAGCCTCATCTTTCAAACACAATATAGCTTGACCTACTTTACAGCTCCAAAAATCATTTCAAACTCCCTAATCCAACCTTCTAAGAAGGTAGGGTCAGCTTGCCCCTTAAAGTACAACGATTTAATCTTAGCTAGTCTCTCAAACATGTCCCCATCAGAATCGGGACTCTCAGTTCTTTCTTGAGTCAATTTCTTTGTCAATAGGCGAATAGCAGAGGCTTAGACGTTATCGTTATTGGCCATTCTACTTTGCGACCTTAAATTCATCGTCGGTCTACTTTAGGTTCGATACATAACTTACATGCCATTCTCTAGGAAGGCAATATTTGATTTGACCATAAAGATCGCATCAACAAACAATTTCACATGAAGTTACTATAACACTAAATTCACACACTATGAACCATAACAATCATATATTCACATTAATAATCACATAAGGATTAAATGCAACCAATCACAATAATTAAAGAAAATATTCCCCTTTTCGCGTACGGACATATTTTCACTCAGCTCAAATAACTGAATAATAACTTTTACTTTTATTCCTCGAATGATAATAAGAATATTTTTTTTCCAATCCAAAATAACCAACTTATTCCTCAACAATATAAAGATGCTAAAGAAGGAAATTTAAACTATTGTAGCTTAGCTACTTATTCAACTACTAACCTTATAACATAAATAAATACTCTATGGAGTTACATTATCATTCCTATCCTTATTTCCTTTATCCTTTTATGGAGTAAACATTTCATCTTCTAAGTCTCCAGAGTCTTCACTATAATAATAATAATAATAATAATAATAATAATAATAATAATAATAATAATAATAATAATAATAATAATAATAATAATAATAATAATAATAACCTGAATTCCTAGATCTAGTAGATCTTCGAATCCTTTTGGGTTGATGTTCATTTTCATCCATTTCTAAATCACTAACATCGCTCAGATAAGGTCTCCAAGTAACATTGTAGATGTCCTTTCAGGTTTGCGCTCTAGTACGATCAAACTCGTGAATTACTTCATATATCGCTAACAGGGATGCCTATTTTTAACACATAACGCATTATGCTCTCTAAGCTAGTATAGTTATCACTTCCAGGCTCATGACATCGAACATTCTCATCATCACTCAATACAATTGGGTTATGATGGCTTCCTACTCAATTAACTTGCCTGCCAATTCTATTAACTTGCCTGACAGACATGGTTAGGGATCTATAACAAATAAATTAAACCTATTCCAATGGATATACTTAGTACTCTCCCTGTACGCATTTCCAAAAATAATAATACACAAGTTGCCATTAACTCATAGGCACAAGAATATAACACTTAGCAGGCAGGAAAAATACAAACAATTTGTAGGGAAGAAAAAAAAATAATCATGAATAGTTAGCGGGGAAGAAAATAATAATCATCTTTGAACTAACTATTCAATGCGGGCATATAATATTTCTATCCTATACGCCCTTCCTATACTACCCATTCTCACAATGCAACAATTAAAACTTTGAAGGCATGAAAAATAATGCGGGGCATCCTTATAAAATAGTACTAATAAAATGTCGAACTAAAAAAAATTCGATTAAATAAAAAAATTCGGACTTCTAAAATCCGAAAGAGGAAAACAATTCGAAATTTTTTTTTTTTTTAAAAAAAAAACAATACCGGAATCCTAAAATTTTCGAATTATCACAAAAAATTTGAAATAACAAAAAAAAATTCGAGCAAATAAAATTGTTGAACAATGATAAAAAAAATCGGACCCCTAAAAAAAATTTTGGTCCTCTGAAATATACATATAATAATATATTCCTATAAGTTTTTCAAAACGAACAAGTAGGAGCAATTCTAAGAGTGTATTCAAATAACTAGTAAGTTAGTTAGGCGTCTTAAAGTTTTGAAAATAACCTAAAGCTCTGATACCACTTTGTAACACCCCAATAATTCTCTCTTTTCTAAAATACCTTTTAAATACAAATAATAGAGAATTATCAAAGTATTATCGCTCGTGTGATAACGTATCGACTTATTCAGAATTTTGCAGCGGAAAACATATAACTAAACTTTAGAATTGAAATATAATAAATAAACAAAGTACTTTAAAACCAAACAACACTATTAAGGTTACTTCAAACCAAACTTAAATATAAAGTATCTACTAAAGCAATAGATAAAACAATCTGCTACACAAGCTCTCTATTCCCAGATCCCCATGATGCAACATCTGCAAACCTGTAGATGTCAATGCACTAAAGAATCTGCTCACCAAAATGGGTCATCACAGGATCAATAAGGCAAAGCCATGATCAACACATACAAACAAAGCACGTAATCAGCAAAGCTGAGTACTACATAATAATACATAAACATTCCTAACATGATACTAATAAATAATAAGCAGGGATACATAATAACATAACAATCTAACAATCTGCAGACAACTTTTACTGAATTACACTTTAACCATCTTTTTATTTCTTTAATGGAATAGTTATTGGACCGAGTTGTCTAACTAAAACCAGCCTTCACCTAGGAAGACGAAATACGGGCACGACTCCGTATTCCATAGCGACCTGCGATATCGAGGAACCTTTGAATAAAAATAGGAACGGTGATCAATCCAATTCCCAGAAAAAGCCATGGCACGCTCACCATGTACCCCAACTCCTGATTGTCCAACTTCAGACGTGCACCAGTCTAAAGGTTTATTACTATCCACGTTACACTTTACATGATTTACCAATTATTACTTGTTATGACACACAAGCAATACATATAACATATAATCAAACATTCACAACTTAACTCCTTTTTATCTTAGGATTAAATAAGTGATCATACAACTTACAACCCAAGATTAATTCCTTTTTAATCCAATCCTTCTTATTTGTTGAACCTAGCTAACAATCAACTTACCTTTCAAAGGTATAGAAATATCAACTTACCACATAAGGCCCTCGGTCCTTATAAAGCAGTGAAATACTCAAAGGGAACAATGATCAATCATGATCCAACACTAATAAATATATTAATTCCCCCATGTGAATTAATAAATTAAAGTTTCCAACCAACATGCTTGCATCAATTTTCCATACAAACATGATATAAATCTCATAATATAATCTCAAAATCAACATGTTTACACCACAGCATAAAACATGCAAAATCCAACGTAATCAATATCATATATGAACTCAACATAGTTCCTATACATGATACTACATAATTTTCCTTCCTTAAATCATGATACACTCTCAATCAACACATAGGTATGTACGTACCTTGTGTAAACTAATCGGCAGGCTAATTTTAGCCCTTTAAAAGTCTCCTACAGAATATTCTCCGCCTAGAAATCAATATAAACTAAAATCAATACTCTTAAATAAAAAGACAGCAACTTTAAAATATTTAAAATCCCCTTTAAACATATTCAAAAGTTGATTTTACTATCAAAAGTTCAATTACTTCTAATTCCTAGCATAGTACTACCATACTAGTAATTAGAATTCCTAAAACTCCATAAATAAAATATTTTTCTGAAATTCCAGCAACTTATAAAATCATAAAACCCTCTTTAAACATATTCAAACATGTTTAAATCTATACAAATATATTAAAAGGCGTGCTTAACAACGTCTATACGCCACGTGGCACCCTCCTCCTCCCACCAGAATTTTGCCACATGTATATTAACCAACAAAGTCAAGTGGTCATTATTTAAAAAATAAATATGCTGAAGCCTGGGCTCGAACCCTTGACCTTATGTAAGGATTTCCAAAGAATCACCATCTAATCTAACGTCTTTTAGTGATCCATGTTTCCATAAAATTACATATATGTGTTGTAATTAGTTAATGTTATTAAACATAGCCCTTGCATCCTTAAAGATAAAAAAAAAAAAAAGCATTGTGAACGTGAGCATTCGAACCCACAACCTCATGTATGAAAGAAAGAGATTCAACCATCACTCCACCATACTATTATTGCTTATTTAATCAAAATTAATGATGATATATGAAAAGAAAACTTTTGAAAAATCCATATAATGAATGACATGACTTTTTTAAATGAGTATGAGATGACTTATATAACTACTACTAAATTGTAGCACAGAGAAAACCCGGGGCATCGCCCGGGCCTAAACACTAGTTCATAATCTAAACCAATCTCATAGTATTCAACATGCTACTATGGTTTTCTAATAATTAACACCCTAAAAATCCATGCTTTAATGATTAAAACTTCAATCTAACAATAATAAATAAATCTGATTTTTTTTTTTTTTTTTTTTGCTTAATAATATGAAACATATAATCTGACATAATTAAAGATGCAATCTTTAAACAATAATTTAACAAAATAATACTTTGAAATATTAGATCAATATATATGAAATCAATATATAAGAAAACGAGGAAAAGAATCAAAAGAAAAAGGGAGAAAAAGAGTGAAATACCGAAATCGCGAGTGAAATATGGCAGCAAAATTGCGAAACTTGCAGAGACCATAACTGATAGAATAAAAAACGGAATCGAGTGATTCTTGAGCCTAAGTTCAATAACTTTTCGAGATCTACAATTTCTCAGAAGGAATTTTTGACTAAAAATAAACGGAACTATGAGAAATCTGGACAATCAGATTCGGGTAAGAGAAAAAAACGAGTGAAGGGAGGGAAAGAGAATAGTGTGCCGTGAGTTTTGAGAGAGGAGAGAAAAAATAATCTTTGTGTGGTAAAAATAATTGGGCTTAAAGTATTTATAAATAGGATTTTCTTTTGGGCTTAGGAAAAGGAGATTGAGTTTGAATAGAATTTGACGACGATTGGGATTGATAAATTAGAACTTCTAGCATCAATATAACTACTCTTTCCTAATCTACTTAGAATTTGGGCTCCTCAAGTCCACTTAGACTTCTTTTCCAAATCAAATTCGTATTTCAAACCTTTTCAAAGCATGCCTAATTAAAATATTCCCAACTTTCTTAAATTCTTAAAATAATTTCATTTGACTTTTAAAATAGTCAACCTTCTTTAAATAATAAAATCATTTCAACTAAAATATAAATATATAATTGATAAAATATATTTATAAAATCCTTTAAAATTATGGGGGATTACACTGTTATGGGGTTTTTAGTTTCTGTTTTGGAAATCTCCTTCTCCCCTATGGGAGTTGTGAGTATGTTTTTTTTTGTTTTTAGGTATGAGAAATTGTTCTCATTGGTTGAAGTTCGAGACTCAACATGAACGTATTAGAATCTTAGATGCGGTCAACATGACTCGGTCAAGAATGTTCTTCCCAAACTACATCAAAATGATAGACTTCCTCATCAATAGCTGCTTGATTCAGCAAATACAAGGGGGTTGCGCTGTATTGCTCGATCTGGTTCATTGTAGTTCTTTCGAAGACGAATTTGATTTAGCCTTGTTTAATTGTATCTTGTTTTTCTTTGATACCTATTGTAGATGCCGTTTGACCTTCAATTAATGAATTTTCTCTTTCAAAAAAAAAAAAATATAAGACACATAACAAGTTAACAACTCAGAGTATTGCCTGAGCGACTTAGTGTTTCTTAATTTACAAATACGGGTCCCAACTTCATATTATGGTGAACAAGTTCGATTTAGAACATCGAGAGTGGAAATGTTGCCCATGAAGTGAGCTTAAATTCAAAATAAAAATTCATCCTTTTCTTTTAGGACTTGTTTAGTGCTAGGAAAATCATGGGAAATATTATTTCCTAGGAAGTGTAAGATGGATTTGTTGTTGGTTGATAAAAAGTTTACAAAATGGGGGAAGTAGACTTTCCCACGAACTTGTACTTCCTACAAAATGTGGAAGTAGCTTACTTAGGGTGCGTTCTCTTCACCTGAAAAAAATGAACTTATATGAACTGAACATATTAGACCCGATTGACTCTTATTGGAATTTATTTTTGAGTGTTGTGTTATACCAGTCCGAACTTATTAGACCCGAACATATAAGACCTTATTGGAACTTATTTTTTAGTGTTGTTTTTGTACCGGTGCGAACTTATTAGACCTAAAAGTTTTTGTAAGGTGAAGAGAACACACCCTTACTCCCCATATGTAGGTAGAAATTCATGGGAAGTTATACTTCACTTGTGAATAACCAAACAACTTATTTCAATTCCCATGAATTTAATGAAGGAAAGTAAGTCATTTATATTCAAAATTCATGTGATTTTTAACTTCTTATAATGAACCAAACAAGTCTATAATGTACATATTTTTATTGTTAGATCGTTGGTTTGTAATTTACACTATCTTATTACCATTTTGGACATGAACTCTTACACTTTTCGTCTAATCCAATTCCCCTCTAATCTACTTTATTTTTTTTTTCTCTCTAATACTTCTACAACTCCCCTTCTAATACTTTTCCTCTTTACTTTTTACTTTTTTTCTCGATCAAGGTGAAAACACAAAATGTGCAAATTAATTAGACACTACCGTATTTGGATCCTCTAGAGCTCTAAAAAAATTATACCCGTATCAACCATTGAATAAAAAAGTATTATCTTTCCAAAACTCCCCTATTTTTTCTCATCAAAATCCACCGCTTATTTTCCCCTTCCCACCAATATGAGCCCTTGATTTGAAAATGTATGGCTCATATACAACTCAACCTTATCTCTATTATATAAAGTAAGAGGGGAGGAAAATAGTGTCCCCTTCTAAAAATACGAAATTACCATTAATGACTTAATGGAATGAAAAAAATTAGGAAAGAAAACAATTTAACAACTCTTTCTCATTTCAACTTGCCCCATTCTAAACAAGTTAAAAATGGTATATGCATCAAATATTTCAATCAAAAGATTACATGGACACGATATCTTGACCTTTGTTTTATAAGAGAAGATGGTATACATCCGTCCGAAAAACACTCACTATTTTTGATACTCTTTAATTTAGTCAAACAAACTCATTATGTCTATTATTTTTGTTCAAAACTCATTCACAAAAAATTAATATTAAATATCACTCACAACCTTTGTTATTTTTTTACATTAGTGAATTAATATATCGAAATTCATCTAACTATTAATTTTTCACATTTCAAGTGTAATCATAACTACAGTACATACGGATAATGTATATAATAAAATAACAAGTTCTAAAATTAACGCACGTATCGCGTGTATATAAGGTAGTAGAGTTTTATTAGAACTCTAAAAGATCCGGACTCGACAGTCACACTACTATTCAACTACACCATAAGAATAAGATTATAAATGTACTCTCAATGGACCCCCAAAAAGTCTCCTAAAATACCCAAAATTAGCATAAGAAGCCAAAGAATAAGCCCTAGAAAGATAATATTTTTGCCTCTCGGTCCAATTTAGGGTTTTTCGAAGCTCAAGCCCATTAACTTCTCCTCCCTCCAAACCCCTTCTTCCCTCCTCTGCAACCTCCCTTAAACCCTAATAAAATTCGGAAGAACAATTCTCTTTCAATGTAAGATTTCTTTTCTTATTTCTTCTTCATAATCGTTTATTGTTTATTCATGTACAACAATCTCTAATATCATGCTTTAAAGTTAAATCTTTGTTATCCACTTTTTCGGGGTTTTAATTTTCTTGTTGATGGTTAATGATTCCGAATTTTTCTGTTTGCATACAATTTTTTTTTTGTTTTGTATAATTTACAGAATTAGGTTTTCAACTGGTTACTGAAATTTCAGTCGGTGATATTATTGATTTTTTGTAATTGTTGGATTTTTGTAGTACTTTTAGGTGTGAAAGTTGGGAACTTTAGTGATAAGATTGTAAACTTAGTTTGTAAAGTATTTAGGGTTTTTGAGTTTTGTTGAAGTTAGTTTCTTTTCCATGTGATCATAATGCCCTTAATTGTATGTGTTGGTGGAACTCAGTTTTTACTCTGTATAAGTGCCGATTTTTTTAACTGTATCTTGTTCCAATTGAACATTCAAACAATGGGTTTTACTTGTATTATAGTATCGTGTTATTGTGAAGATTTCTTGATGATGAAGTGTTATTAAAAGCGCCCTGCTTATTGAATTCTAAGTAATTGTTGGTAGATCAATTCGTTGGTTCACACAAAATTTAGTCTGTAGTGATAATCTTTTGATTATATACACGAATATCCAAATTCTTGTCACTATAACTTAGAGTTTCTGACCTCTTGCTGCAACCTTCAATTGCAATATGTTAGTGAATTCAGTATATTCTTTGTAGAAGTGCCAAAACATTGCTGTATTTTACTCCAATTGAGTATTCTAAAGAATGGACTTTATTTCTATCATCTTATCGTGGAACTGAAACTGCCAAACAGTAGATGTGAAACTGCAAATATTCAATTTTGATATATTGAAGGAGGTAGTATTGATGAGGTGCAATTGAAATCTCACTGTCTCATAGCTTGTATTTTAGCTGCATTATCTTACCTTCTTCTACTGATATACACTAACAATACATATACTTTGTCACTATTTAGAGATTCTGGCGTCTTGCTGTAAGAAAACTAGCTTTGGTGGAAATTTATGGCATCTTTCTTATCACTGGGATGTAATGTTTTCCTGTGTCTGATGGAAAAAATTGCTTGAATGTGCAGATGAATGGTTTAATTGAAAATGGCACCATGAATGGCTATTCTAATGGCACCATGAATGGTAATTTTAATGGTACCATGATTGCTAACTATAATGGTGCTGTGATTGGTAATTGTAATGGTGCCATGAATGGTAATGGCATCGACGCAATAGAGGATGGGGTCACTCCTGAAGTGCAGCCAAATAAGCGCAGGAGAAAAAAGTCTATTGTTTGGGAATACTTCACCACAGAAACTGTTACTCCTGGTTGTATCAGGGCTTGCTGTAAACAGTGCAATAAGTCATTTGCTTACATTACTGGCAAAAAGCAATCAGGTACTAGCCACCTCAAGAGACACATATCCTTAGGTATCTGTCCTGTAAATCGTTCTAACCAGGAAAAGAAGCAACTCTCTCTCTACACACCACGCTCCCAAAATGGCACTATCACAGCTCCTCCAAGAAAGCGCTTGAGAGCATCTCCTGGATCAGTAACCATTGCGTTAGACCAAGAACGCTGCATTCATGAGATATCCAGAATGATTTTACTTCATAATTACCCAACAAACATGGTAGAACATCCTGGTTTTATTGACTTTGCCCGGATTCTTCAACCTCACTTCTCTATGGTTAGTTTTGATTCTGTTCAGAGTGAGATTATGTCTATCTATGCGAGAGAGAAGAATTTACTTGCAAATACTCTAGCTGAAATCCCTGGGCGTGTCAGCCTTACTATGGATCTCTGGACATCAGACCAACTTTTGGGTTATGCTATTCTGACTGGGCACTTTGTAGATGCTGATTGGAGATTGAGCTCCCGGGTCCTCAAATTTGTTCTCGTGCCGTTCCCAGATTCACAAGTTGCTTTCAATCATGCTGTCGTTTCATGTCTGTCTGAGTGGGGCTTAGGAAACAAGTTGTTCGCACTTGCTGTTGATCAGTCTTTTGCAAACGAAGCTGTTATTGGGAACATTAGGGGCCTGCTTTCAATAAAAAATTCTCACATGCTGAATGGTCAATTTTTGATACCCGATTGCTATGCCCGTGTCATGAGTCGTATGGCACTGGAAGCCCTGGTGGCAACACAAGAAGCTGTTGCCAAAGTGCGTGATAGTGTGAAGTACGTCAAAACTTCAGAATCTTGTGGAGATAAGTTCAATGATCTTAGACAACAACTTCACGTCCCTTGCACACAGAGTCTAGTCATTGATAATCAAAGAAGGTGGGATTCAACTTACCATATGCTGTCAACAGCATGTGATTTGAAAGAAGTTTTTTCTTGTCTAGATACTTCTGATCCGAATTACCAGCAAGCTCCTTCAATGGATGACTGGAAGTGTATAGAGGTACTTTGTGTTTATTTGAAGCTTTTTTATGATGCTGCTGACATTCTTACATCTGAAATCTACCCTACCTCAAATAAATTCTTCCATGAAGTCTGTAAAATTCAGATGGAGCTAGCTCATGGATCATTCCATGAGGATCCTTATATTAGCAACTTTGTCAGACCTTTGTATGAAAAGTTTGACAGATATTGGAGGGACTGTTCTGTGGTCTTGGCCATGGCTGTAGCTATGGACCCTAGATTCAAGTTGAAGCTTGTGGAGTTTAGCTTTGCCAAGGTTTACGGGGAAGAAGCTGAAATGTGGTTAAGGGCCGTTGATGATGGTTTACATGAGCTATACTTTGAATATGTTGCTCAGACTTTACCCTTGCCATCCATTCATGTAGAACAAAGGTATGAAGGATTCATTAAAGCAGAGGCACATCATGATGAAGCAAGTCTACCTCCTAGCGATGGGCTGTCAGATTTTGATGTGTATATTTCAGAAATTTCAAGTAACCATCAGACAAAATCAGAACTAGATCAGTATCTAGATGAGTCACTTTTGCCAAGAGGCTCACAGGAGTCTGACATTCTCGAGTGGTGGAAGTTGAACCGAATCAAATACCCAACTCTCTCAAAGATGGCTGCTGATATATTATCGATACCTTTTGCTACAGTTTCTCGGGATTCCGTGTTTGATACAGTAGGCAAGAAGTTGGATAGTCATAGGAGTTCACTTAAGCCTGTCACATTAGAGGCCCTCGTTTGTGCCAACGACTGGTTGCAGTGTGGAATGAGGCAGAGTACACCCTTGTTAGATATCTCAACAATGTGTATAAAAATGGAAACCCAATAGGTCGAGTTCTCGATTACTCGGTCGTTGGAAGATTGGCACGGCTGTTACTCTGCGGTGCAGGTTTTAATGTTGGCTGATCACTAATCTTTCTTTTCCCCAATTTTGAAGATAGTAGGAGTAACTATAGTGTTTGTGTATGTTGGCAAAATTCTTTCGTTTCATTAGCATCAGTACCTTTTTTGGTTTAAGAGCTTTTTTGTTCTAACTATGATGTAAAGTTTATTTAAACGTCCATAAGTGGCAAAGAATAAGAAATTCAGAAAGGCACACTAAGATTCCTGGTGTGGGTCCCCCCCTCCCTTTTTTTGTTCCTCTCTCTGTTTCTTATTGATGTCCTCACTTGTAATTTGTTAATGCCACACCTTTGACTATAAAAATCTGTAATTACGTATTTCCTCTGTTTTTTTTCTTTCTCACTTGGAATCTCGATCTTTTAAATACTTAAAAGGAATCTTCTTAATTTTTTTTTTCAATTTATAAGAAAAAATATAGTCATGTGGGGTTTTATTTGATTCGTCTCAATTAGTACGATATTTAAGTTTGAAGATGTGCATTGGGAGACGCGTAAAGGAAAGTGAGAATGGGATAAAAAAATAGAGGGTATTTGTGAAAACTATAGAAAATTGATATTATCAAATACTGATTGAGATGAATCCAATAAGATTTTACATGATTACGTTATTTCTTATATATTGAGAAAAAATTAGAAGATTCTATGTTATTTCAAATAGTGTCAAGATAATAGCTAGGAACATCAATAAAGAACGGAGGAAGTATTATATTTATTAATTTTAGTTGGAAATGGTTTTGTGTTCTCGCCGAATTAGATCCTGAAATATTGTGTGACGGTATAATAGGCGTACGACCTCTTTTGAAGTCGTTTTATTGCTAGTGTTTGTTTATGGTCAAATTTTAATGAGCATTTGCTTAGTAATATGCCCATACACTATAAATATGTGGGCTTTTATTAGATTATTTTAATCTATAATTTTAAAATTTTATAATCTTGTTATTTTTTTAATGTAAAACTAAGGTGAAAATATATGTTAGAGATTGTCGAAAAGAAGAGAGGAAGGACTAAAAATTCAAAAGGGATATTGTCTACTTTCCATTTCTCGTTCATTTTTCTAGTCATAATATTGTAATTAAAATTATTTAAGTCATAAAATTATATAGTTTCTCAATTATTCGTGCATTTCATCCATTTCTCCATCATTTCATTTCTATTATAATATTGTAAATAAAACCATGTAGATCCCGAAATTAATTTCTCAACCATCTCGTATCTAATTTCTTAATCATCTAAGTTGATTAGAAATTGATTTATATTGCCCTTTTTGTTTGCTAATATGGCAAACTTCCGCATGTTATATAGTGGGCCTATTTTCTGCATTGATATCGTGTAAGGTATTTCACCTTATACATCTTCTAATTCTTCTCATAGGTAAATTATATTTATTGGCAGCCCCGTTTTTGAGATTTTGGAGGCCTAAGGGCGAACCTACATATTAGTAGGTCCAAGTTTTTTGAATGTTTGATTTTTCGGTCCAGACCGAAAAAATAAATAGTTGTTTGATCCGAATTTTTTGAAGTTTTGATTATCGGTCTGGACCGGGAATAATTTTCTTTGTTGGCTTTTACATAACTTCTATAGAAAATTTAATTTAACAATATTTTCTTAGCATTTGGCATTGAATTAGAAAACAAGTGGGAGAATTGAATAAGAACTTAATTTGATTGAAGGCGTTATAGGTTAAAGAGTAAGTGTAATTCTCAGCGGCATTTGCAGTATTGCAGTTATCTTTTCTTTTCCCTTTTTTTCTCTAATTTTCCTTTTTTTTTTTTTTTTTACTTTTCCTTTTATTCTCTCTTTTGCTTTTACTTATTTGGGGCTTTGAGGTATGTGTCCCTGCTTATTGGATAATTCAGAGAAAATATTGATTCAGGCTTCTAAGGAACGAAAAATTAAAGTATTAAAAATTGCATCATTTCAAAACTCAAAATTTGAATTATGACACTTATACCCACACACGCACGCGCACACACACTCACTCATAGGCAAAGTAGTATAGATGAAAAGATCAGTAACTTTGTAGTTAGTGGCGATGTCAAAAAAAAAAAAAAAAAAAAAAAAAAACTTTGTAGTTAGTCTTTCAGTTACTTGCATTGAAGAACAATCAGAGATTCTATGCATTATTACAATTTACAAGAATTATGTCTTTAATCCTAACATCTTAATTTGCAGTAATCGTCCTTCACAAGCTGAACCTTCAGTATATTTCCATCTATTTCCTGCCAATGCAACATTCATCTGTAGATCATATATCATAACTGCAACAGGGTCGTGTCGTGATAAAGGATCTTCGACATTCAATCGACTCGTAATGCTAACGATGTTTGCTTCACACCTTCTAACCTGGCATTGAATTCCTTGCTCCATAGGATAATAGTTGTGGAAGCATTGAGAACACTGTAGTTTGATAACTTGTCTTGGCAATACAGAAAAACTTAACTCTACAAGAATTATCACATAAACTCCAATGACTCAATGAGTCATCATCCATATAAATCTTCCCAATGGAAATTTTCTAAAAGTGAAAAAAATTTCATTAAACTAATTAGAATCTCCAAACCTTCCTCTTCCACGTTAAACCATTTCAGTGTATGTGTATCCCACAAAATATGAAGAACTCTTATGCTCACAACACGGGCGCGAAAGAGAGGATGAACTGATAAGGGACAAGAGGATTCTGAGTTATACTCTAAAGAAATTTACATATTTCACTTTTACTACCTTAACCGGACATACATCTTTTATAACTTCCCAAGACAGGCAACAAGTTACCATGTCAATGAACACACTGTTTGAAAGCCATCATTACATTACCTATTTCAGCTTATATAATTTTATCGTCACTTACCCTGGTACATTTCCTGCAGATGTTTAGCTTGCCTCCCACAGTGAAGTAGAAAGACGCATTTCATTTGAAAAGATGATCTATTGAAGGAAGAAAGAATACAATTCTGTACATGAGTTTACAAGCAGCACTAACATTTATCAACAAAGTCTTCTATAGCTGCATTCTTATGCTATTCATGTTTCTCTTCTACATTATGGACTCTGTTCAATGACTCGTCAAATGCTTGCAAAGCACTCCTGTAATGGTCTAAAGACATAACTCCTTCCTCTACAACTCGTAAAGCACTTCGATACAACTGATTTAACCATTGAATGTGATCATTACTATCTACAATGTTGTTAGGATGATCTGGGACATACAAGCGCTTATAGTCCTTTTTCCATCTTGACAATATATATTTTGCAGGAATCTCCTCTACCCCATTATAGTTAAGCACACATAATGCATGTCGACAGAGGTAACCATTAAAGTTGAAGCAACTGCAAATGCAATGAACTTCTGCTGATCCTCTATTATAGTAAACTTCATAATCTCGAATCTCTCTCCTGTTGGCCTCACCAAGAAGACGCTCTTTCACCAAGAATATAATGTATGGTCCATCAACATGGAGCTGTGTCGTGCTAAAACAGGAATACATTTCCTCCACCTCAAGCTGGAATTTCTGAAATATTTCTTTCGTATAGATCTTAGAAAGCTGCTGTTCGAAAGAGCATCTTGTTTTGAGCAGAGAGCTTGAGCTTCTTGACTCAACATCAGAAAGTGTTTCTTCCTTGTACTTCTTATGTAAAGCTAACTCATATTTGTCAAGAAATTCTTTTAGGGGTGTTTGTTTATGTACATACTTCTCAAAAAATGGGTGCAGAATTTCACTAGGCCGTGCTGTTGACATACCAGCAAAGACGGTATCTTTCAAGTAGACAGGCGCCCATCGAGCTCGATCTTCATATAAAGATCGAAGCCAATCATGATTAGAGATTCCAAATTGCTGAACCATAAGTCCCCAAGCAGCCTCAAATTCACTCATCTTCAATGTTTCATAAACGGCTTTAAACAATAATTTCCTAATAGCATCATAGTTGCGCAAACCTCCCAATTTTTCAGGGACTTTTCTCATAATATGAGAAATACTAAAACGATGAAGTGATCTAGGGAACACATCAGTAATTGCATCCCTCAAAGCCTGAGACCTATCAGTAATTATCGTTTGTGGTGAGGGACCAGACATGCATTTGAGCCATGTTTTTAATAGCCATGTGTACGACTCTGTTGTCTCTCCAGCAAGCAGACCACAACCCAACAATACGGTCTGGCCATGGTGATTTGCTCCAACAAACACCACCAATGGAATTTCATATTTGTTAGCTAAGTAACTGTTGTCTAGGAAAAGGACATCACTAAAGTAACCACATGCAGCTCTAGACCTAGCATCAATCCAGAAGACATGTTTAATACACCCTTCAGCATTGAAATCCATCAAGTAAACGAAGTTCGGATTAGTCAATTGCATCCGACAGAGGTAAGTATAAATAGCCTGTGCATCCCCTTTCTTGAGGTGCAGCTGATTAGGATGATTAGGGAAACTCTGGATTTCTTTTGCACAGGTATTCAGATACTCCGTATCTGTACTATCTATGACAACTGCCTTGTATAACTTGATTGTTTGCCCCTCTGCATTAGAGTTGCAGAGAGACTTCCTCTTCAACTCAGTATCAACCGTCTTTGACGTCTTGTACATTTTTGGTCCCAATAAATGGTTGTGTTCAAGGGCGACTTCGAGAATTCTCCATCTTTTCGAGTCCACTAACCTCATTCTGACCATAGCTGGACACCCAGTACGGGTCTCCTTCCTCAAACGATTCACATCTTTGATTCTTTTAAAACCCTGGCTACTGCAGCAAAGTACTGCACCATACTTCTCCTTACTATTTCGTTTAAACCATGAATTTTTCACTCTGACACGGAAGCCCACTTCCTTAGCATAGCAATTATAATAGTTGTATGCATCATCATATGACTCAAACTCCATACCAACAGCAGGTGCAACAAATTCTTTCCTTCCATCAGATAATATGTTTTGGCCAGCAAGCTCTGCCCTATCACTCCCACTCTCCAGAATTATGATGCCATCAGAATCTCGCATTTGCCCAATATTACCCGACTCTTTTTCCATCTCGTGCAAGAAAAGCGAGCCAGAGCAAAAAAGACAAAGAAGAGATCAAGACCCTGGAGATATGTTCTGAGTTAAGGAGACATCCCTTCTATATTCATTATATAATCAATTTTAACATATGCTAAGAATAACCAATGTGATAGAGTGAAAAAGAAAAGGCAAAGCATATAATCTAAAGCAATAGAAAACACAAGTACCGTTCGGCCATCAATAATACAAACTTGAACAAACCAGTAATTTCCCTTAATGAATGAAATCGAACATGCCAAAGATGTAGATCCAAGTACAAAGTTCAACACTGATTTAAGAATCATATGGTCATTTACCAGTATACGGTACTAGCATATAATATTCAATCTAGGTGTTTGTTGGGTTAACATAAAGAATCATAGGAAGTGGAAATTCAAAGAAAATAAAAAAACGCAGAGTTGTTTGGTTGACAAAAAAAAAAAAAAAAAAAGGAATTTGCACTTCTTAAGGTGTTTTACTTCCCAGTTCAAACAAAATGGAGGAAGTTACTAACCTAGGTGGCTAGGCCCCTAGGTAAGTGGAAACTCAACATGACCAAATAAATTCATACTTCCAAGGACATGCAACCACCAAACGACCACTACTTCTACAAAGTAGAGAGCAAAAACACAAGTCTCCAAAATGCTTATGGCAGGGATATACATGATTTGAGTTGATCCAATCTATGTCAAGCTCAAAGCTTTCATTGACTATCTACAAGGTGCTTGACATCAATAGCGGAGAACTTACCTAGAGCAAACTTGAGAAAGAAAGTAATATATCTCTATCCAATTGGTACACCCTTCTCATAATGCAAAAAATGTATTCCTATATAGTTGCTTGGTCTAGTGGTACGATGCCCACCTAGTGACTACAAAATCTTAAGTTCGAATCTGCCACTAAGGTCCTTGGGTTGGTCATTTCCTTTACCCATCCCCTCCACTCCCTTACACCCAGCCCGCAAAACGAGCTGAGTTTGACCTATGCGAGGTTTTGGTCCTATAGGATCCTTCTCCTAACTATCTTGAGAAAATTGACATGGGCCTCGATGTAATCTACGATTGCCTATATTGTCCATTTTCTCTTTGTTGAGGGCCTCAATGTGCTCCCTCTTTTTTGATGATAATCTTTCTATTACACCTGCATCATATTCTTTCCATAGCACAATTGTGTTCTTTTTAGTTTTTATTACACTAGCATGTTCCAAAAATCACCTTGACAAACTTAGAAACTCAGTTCAAATCCCATATCTCAACAACACTCTTTCAACCACATCGAATTCGGCAATTTGCAACCATTACAATTCACAGCTTCACCATGAGGAATTCCACATTATAAACATAAAGAGTCTCCCATGGCGAAAAGCCGAAAACCGGTCTCATATACAATGCCATTTGTGTAAAAGTACTTCCAATTTCACCAAAATCACTCTAAATAAACTAAAAGATCAGTAAGAATTTAAACAATATATAGCATTTGCACATCCAAACGAGTTCAATGAATTCAACAAAACCCACAAAATCATCATATTTTAAGCTCAAATAAAGAAATTAACCATCTACTGTTAAAAAAGAAAGAAGTAACACATTGAATTACCTCTGAATTGGTCTTTTTTAGGTTTCTTCAATCTTTAATTTTCCTCAAATTTGTGGAGCATTCAAGTTTCCAATTCTAAATAAACCTTCAAATTCGTAGAAGACCGGATTTGCGATCTTGTCGAAAAAGTTTGATTTTCCCCGAATTTTTTACTTCCATTCTTTTTTTTTTTTTTTTTATGGAAGTTAAAAATTGTGCCTGATGACTGATGACTGATGACTGATGAGTGAAACTTTAAGATGGAGAGCAGAAATGAGTGAATCTGTGAAGCTCTAGAGAGAGAGATGACTTCATTTCATAATAAATTTTTGGAAAATTTGCCAGAAACCACCTTTTAAAATCACTTTTTTTGTGAAAAATCACCTTTTAAAAAAAATTGGTTAATTAGCCACCTTTTTTGTTCTTTTTTTTGTTGGAAGCCACCTCTTGCCGGAATCCGGCGTTGACTTCAATTTTCCGGCGTTGATTATCAGATTTTCGCCATTTTTGCCCCTATTTAGCCTTCTCCCTCCTCCCCCTCGCATCTCCCAGGCAACCCCCTCCCTCCTCGCATCCCCAGGCAACCCCCCCTCCCTCCTCGCATCCGCCGGCAAACCCTGTCCCCCCCTCGCAACCCGCCGGGAACCCCCCCCAACGACCATCCCCACCCTCCCGGCCCTAAGCCCTCTCCCCCCCTTGCATTCGCCGGCATCCCAGGTGGAAGAAAATGGCGAAAAAATGATGGTCAACGCCGGAAAAGCGAGGTCAACGCCGGATTCCGGCAAGTGGTGGCTTCCAACAAAAAAAAGAACCAAAAAGGTGGCTAATTAACCAATTTTTTTTAAAAGGTGGTTTCTCACAAAAAAGTGAGTAAAAAACTTATATGGACTTGGTCCACACTAAATTAGTGTGGACCTAATGCTAATTCATGTTATTTATGAAAAAAAAGGATCACTATATAAAAAAAATATAAAAGATGAATAGATATAAATTATGAAGTTTGTCTATGAAAAAAAAAAGTTACTATGTCACAAAGTGAAAATTTCATCATGATAAACTAATGTTAGAAAGAGTTACTATATTAAAAAAAACAGTCACTATGGTAGATAATAACTATATATGTAACTTAAAATTTGAAAAGGTTACTATATGAAAAAAAAGGGGTCATTATGTTAAATAAGTGGTTTTGGTCCACAATAATATTATTGTGGACTAGGTCCACGCAAAAAGGTGGTTTCTGACAAATTTTCCTAAATTTTTTGATACTCCCTCCTACGCTTTTTAGTTGTTACATTTAAAATAGTTTCTATACCCAACTTCAAACCTTAATGTCTTAAGTTAGGAGGTATGATAAACATCTAACTAGTATATACATTTAATATGATTTTTCGTATAACAAATATCGTTTGTGTACATACAAATATTGCTCGTGTTGTTTTCCCCTTATTTGTTACAACTAACACAAACAATATAAGACAAAAAATTATATATATCTGGAAAGTATACATTGATAGGGATCAAACAAGATCCCGCAAGACTATATATTTATTTACGTATATAAGATTAACGAAAGTCAAACTTGTCATGTAAATACTACCCACAAGTAGAAATCAATCAATATACTTCCTTCATTTTCATTTAGTTGCAACAAAGGAATTTTTTATGTCTCACAAATAGTACCCCTCTGTTGCAACTATAATGAAAGCTGAGGAAGTATATTTAAGTACTGACGTGGTGACAATCCTCTTTTATTAGAAGATTCTCTTGAAAATTATCAAAAAGTTTATAAGAGGTCCCAAACCCTTACCATTTAATTTTATTGTCACAATCTACTAGAGTACTAAGCTATCATATCTTATTTGTAATACAATTCCAATAATGTCAATAACCTTTTTTTTTTTACGATCCAATGTCAATTATTAAATTCTTTTTCTTGATTAAAAATCTTAAATGATTAATATTATTGTCCCGAACTTTGTAATCGTCCAAAATGATAAACAACCCCATAAATGAAATTACTTTTTTGTAACTATTAAAATGTAGCATACAAAAATACCCGGAGCATCGTTCGATCCCAATGACTAGTTTCTATTTTCAACCCGTTTGTTTGGTACTAAATAACGGTAGTGGCAATGAAATTATAATCAATTTGAAAGGATATTCCCAACACATTACCATGATAATCAATCCTCATTTCCAAACAAGTGATTTTATATCTCAATTCCGACTCAATAACACCTTTTATAGAGGTAGTGAGAAATTACATGTCTGAAAACGGACAAGCATTACCATGTACATTGATAAGATACTTTTTATACAAAAATTACATACATCACCACTATTTATTATCATGTACCAAATAAAAATAGGATAATAATTTGATTCTAATAACATAGAAAACAATTATTTGAGCATAATGGACGTAATAGTTATGGTGGTGGAGATTTAGTTTATAACTTCTTTTTAAAAAAATTATGATAAAAATTTAAGGTATTTAATTTCAAGCCGAGGTTGTGGTATCTCGCTTCCCATCTCATATCCCTGAGGTCTAGACTCATGGGACTCGTTTGAAGAACTCCCCTTTATCCCCCTCAAGTAATCCCCTTTCATGTTACCTTAAAAGAAAATTAATTTCAAGCCAATCTCAAGTTTACTTCAAGTTCAAGTTTGATATTTCAAGCTTTAAATTTTGAGCTCCCGTATATTTGTTGTATTAGTATTTTAAACTAACTATGAATATACAATGATATCCAAAATATAAAAAAAGGAAAAAAAAATAACACAAAACATGAAAAACTGGTTAAGGTGACAGAATAGAGAGTATGAAATCGAGGGTATAGACAGAAGTATATTAGATTATCAGTGAAAGTGAATGATTCTCTACCTTTGTTTTCTTTTGGATTATTCTTTTTTGGGAATGCACATATAGCTCAGAATGCCAAGTTTCAATTAATATTTTCCCTATTTCACACAACCACGTTACTAAAATCAACTTTACATTTTGGAAATATTATAGTACATCATACATGCCTCTCTTCCGTGAGGCGAACTTTATTTAAGGACTCCAAAAAGGCTTGCCAAGCCACCATATAATGATCTTGTGACACCACACCTGCTTCAACTACTTGCATTGCTCGTTTGTGCAAATGTTCATACCACTGAGTAGGATTGGTTATATCAATGGCATTAGATCTAAGATCCGGCACATACAAGCGCTTACAGTCCTTCCTCCATCGTTGGAGAATATAAGAGAATGGTATCTCCTCCACGCCGTTGTGGTCGAGGACGCTCAAGGCATGCCTACAAAGATAACCATTAAGGTAAAAACCACCACATACACAACGCACTTCAACTGTTGCTTTATCGTATATAACCTCAAAGCTTCTGAGCTCCTTGATGCCGCCATTTTCATGTTCCTTTACAACATAAGTAAAGACAGGCCCAGAAGTATGAGCTTGGTTAATGCTCACACAACAAGCCATCATCTCGACTTCAACTTGGAATTTTTCAAATATTTCTTTAGTATAGAATTTGGATAGTTGTAGCTCATAGTAGCATCTTGTTCTTAGCAATAGGTTGGATCCACTGGACTCAAGATCATCGAGCGCTTCCCTTAGTCGTTTCTTTTGCATGATAACATCATACAAGTCAAAGAATTCTTTTATAGAGGTTCTTTCATGGACATGACCAGCAAAAAAGGGAATGAAGGATTCACCTGCTTGAGCAGCAAAAAGTCCTGCAAGAAATGTATCCTTCTGGTAAACTGGGGCCCATTTTTCTCGATCTTCATACCAGATCTGAAGCCACTCATGATCCCTAGTGCCAAACTGCTCTATCATGTTGTCCCAGGAAGACTCAAATTCATCAATTTTCAGAGACCTGTAAACTGTTCCATTCAAGATTGACTGAAATGCTTCAGATTCTTGCAGTTGGCCCAAGTTGAGAAGAATATTTTGCATCACATGTGGCAACCAAAACCGATGATGGGCCCGAGGAAACACATCAGAAATCGCACTTTGGATGTTCTTGGATCGGTCTGTCATAATAGTTTGAGGAGGGCGTCCTAACATGCATGTAAGCCACGTTCTAAACAGCCATGTATAGGTTTCCACAGTTTCTTCTGCAATGAAAGCACAACCAAGCAAAATAGAATGCCCATGGTGATTTATTCCAATGAAAGCCACAAGTGGTATCTCATATTTGTTTGACAAACATGTTGTGTCAACAGCCACAACATCCCCAAAGTAACTGTATGCAGCTCTTGCTTTGGGGTCTATCCAAAATACATTCCTCATTTGACCATCATCATTCAAATCCATAATGTAAAAGAAATTTGGACTTGTTAGCTGTTTCTGACAAAAAAAATCGTGTATTGCTTGTGAATCTGCAGCATTGAGCTGCAAGCAGCAGGACTGAATGTAGTTACTATTCTCTGTCCTCCTGGAGCTTAAAGTCCAAGAACTGGCTGCATCAATTACAGAAGTACGGTATAACTTGATGGTTCGTACTTCTACATCAACAGTTGGCTCTAAATTTCTCTTTGACCCTACTTCCATTTTCTTGTGCGACTTGGAATTCTGCACCCTTTCAGGATCAAATAAATGGTTGTGTTCAAGTTTAACTTCATCGACCCGCCATCTATTTGTTTCCACCAACCTCAACCTTATCATTGCTAGACAACCTGTCCTTGTTTCCTTCCTCCGGCAGGTTGCTTCTTTCAATGTTTTAAAACCCTCGCAATTGCAGCAGAGTACTGCACCACGCTTTTCTTTGCTGTTGCGTTTTGTCCATGAGGATTTCACCCTGATAGCAAAACCCAATTCCTTAGCATAGCAATTATAGTAGTTATAAGCATCATCATACGATTCAAACTCCATGCCCACAGCGGGTGGATGGTAATACTTCTCTTTAGATAACTCTTCTTCGTCATCCATGCCCATCATATTGTCTCCCTGGTTATGTTCCTGGTCATTGCCATCAAGATCAAGCACTTGAAAGGTGTCGTTTTCTGCATTATGATCCCTCACCTCAAGGAACTGTTGACTATTACTGCAGTGGTTCTCAGCTTCAAGATCCAGTACCTGCTCACTTCCCTCGTGTATATTGGCATCAATCTCAAAAAACTGTTCACCATCATTCTCATGGTCATCACCCTCAATTACAAACCCATGGTGACCTTCACTTTCATTGTCATCAGCTTCAATCTCAAACAGCTCATCGCCGTCATCTTCTTGGTCTTCCATTTCTTCAATGAGAACCCCACTATTTGAGGGATTCTCATACATCTGGGAGGAAAAAAAAAAAAAGCTAAATCATCACCGAAAAGTTTGTCAAGAATGAGTGAATGACGGATATATTGTCTTTCTGTAGATAAAGTCATAAAACAGAGTAACTTGGTTTAGTTAACAACAGTATCAAAGAAACTCCTGTGATCAACCAATTAGACAGAAGTTTGTGTCCATTTATCCTCCTCATTAACAAACATGGTTACTGAAGTCCATGATCTAGAAAGAGGCCTTCCAAAAGAATTGATGGGATACATGCAATTTGAGAAGCTTAGATAGAGAAAAGAGTCTTAACTACACTCTTTGTGATTCAAGCCAAGTAAGAGCTCAGTAAACTTGGTTGTTCACAGCACAGCAATAGTTGCTTAGTGGATCTACAAGTTGTTAGGGGTTTGTTAGCAGCATTTCAATGAAAGTGGTCCATCTAGTAAATTGACAAAAGAAAAGTTCCGACAAAAGTGATGGTTGTGATAGCTATTACGTATGAACTTACATGAAAACACATGACTAATATACGGAAAATAAGACTGTAAAGATGGATAAAGAGCATAGTAATAAAAAAAATTATTACGGAACGCTAAATTTATCCATACAAAAACCAAGTTTTTCAAAAGGACTACCTTAAACACTAACCCTCAGCCTATAATGCTACTTCGCCCAATACCAAAATTTAAAGGAACTAGTACAGACAATTCATAAAATCATCAGCCAAAGCGACCATAGTCCATATGTGAAAAATCTACGACAATAGCAAGCCCTTCCCTGCAATTCCATAATATAATGATGTATAGCTTTCATGTCAAATATTACAATGTGCACATAAAGGCTATCCGACACCATTGCCACTTAATGTAACTCCTCCAACGCAGAGGACTTAATTCTATAAAGGCTCCTCTTCCATTGTGCAAAAACAGAGGAGGAAATAGGAATCTTTGCCATCCTAAGATATTTCAAAATCTAAAATCACAAGTGTGAATGACTTACTGACCAAAATTAACCCCCGGCCAAAAACAAAAGCACCAAGAGCAATGCCCCTCCTCCAACTCCACCACTGCGAGTCTGCGACCACTGCCGCAGCACCAACATGACTGGTGGCTATCATCATCAATTTATAACTTACACTGAAAACGTTTGAGGAAGGTGGCTGGTATTTTTCTAATAAATTTCCCATGTTTAGTAAATTGACAGAAGATCAAAAACAAGAATAACAAGCAGCTCAACTTCAGTTATCTTACAGAATAGCAAAGACCAAAAGTCCCAACTCCCAACTATTTTGCATGGTCAAGCACGCAGCACTGTCATCATTATGTGACGTAAACCACTGTGAATTTATCACCAGCAGGTGAATTGACAATGATGGCAAGGAGTGGAAGGTGAGTGTAAAAAGAGGCGAGGCCAGTGGTTTATCTATTTGACAATTATAATGAGCACTGTAGGCAATTAACTTTTGGCTCCCAACTTCGTCCTCTAATTAATTTCCTGGAGTAGTACTACATAACCCTTATAATTCCCAATCTGCAGTCTGGTGTCCTTTAGAAAGTAAATCGTATCATGGTGTCCAGAAAGAACTGGACAACATGGGCCTTTTTGTTCACAGGTAAGGAGTCACAACACCAAAAGAAGTAGCAGCTATAGTAGTCTCTACAGTTACACAGTTCTTTCAATTCTTCGTTCCAAAATTGAGTTTTTGTATTATAAGTCAAGAGGCAAATGCAGCATGAAAACCAATGTTAAATCAAATCAAACAGAGAACTATTATTTGGTGACTAATCTCCCTATACCTGCCATGAACCATGGCCAACTACTAGTACTGTTCTATGCTTCAACCATAGAAAAAGCAAGTGGAAACAACTCGTTGTTGCCATTGACATGTAATTGCCATACAAGTGGGTACTGCCAATACCGTCAACAGTGATGAAAGAGCGCCAATGTAATTAATACTGAAGCTACGAGTATTAGATGCATTAAGATATGTCATATGTGGCTATATGTGGGCCTTGGTATGTGATAATTACGAGAACATCTAACCATAGACTCTTCTAACTTGCTCCAGTTCCCAACTCTATGCTGCTGCTATCCTACCACCTAATAAAGTGAAATTCTGCGGTTTTGCCTGTCAAAGTTTCAAAATTTCAAACCCATTAGTTAATCAACTCTTGTAACTTAAAAGAGATTAGCATATTTCTGTTGAACTTGAACATGATACTCACACCTGACCAATAACGATCACACTCAAGAATGTGCACCATTAACTCGCCAAGATTTCAAGAATTCTACTCTGATCGACAACCTATGAAAAATGAACACCATGACCAACATAATTTTCCTCGTCATCATATTCATCATTTTAAGTCGATTGCATTCAAATCTACATTGGCCCCTTCACATGCTCTAATCACCTCTTTCTTATTGATGTTATCTAACATCAACTAACACTAATAAAGAAACATCTTTAACAACACCCACCAACATTCTACACTGTTCACTCTTCTAATCGAAAATAAGGCCAAGAAACATCTTTAAATTAGAAACCTAACAAAACCCAGCAACGTTCCACAAAATTAATCTCGTAATTGAAACGAGCACTAATCAACCTAGCACCGAACGTCTCTTTCGACTATTTCTAGTAAACTAAGTAATTCTAGCATCCGCTCACACTATAATTCTTCATGCAATAACAAGTAACAGCATTAACAAACACGTCAAAGAAGAATGAACACTGAAATTCAGAAAGAAATTATATTAAAAAAATCTCAATCTCAATTTCAGTCAAAGTCATTTCTTAAATAAAAGCAAACCCTAAATTCCAAAAAGAAGTTAATTCAAAATGAGGTCATGGAAAAGACTTCAAAGGTAAAAAGAAAAAAAGAAAATTATGAACTTTAATTATGTTGCATACGCCATTTCTGCAAGAGTATAATGAAATTAAATTAAGACGTGTCTAATTTGAATGTACTATGAATTGAGTAAATATAAATGACATTAAAAATGAAGTAAGTATGAACCAAATATATGAGAATACGAGAAATGTGTGAAAAATATGAGCAAAATAATTAATAAATATAGAATTTAAGGGGGGACGGAGAGAGTGACACCTGGAGGAGAGAGAAAAAAAGAGGAGAAGATTGTTGGTGGTGGTGGTGGTGGTGTCGCCGCCGTAAATGGACAAAGACGACTGAGACAGTGAAGGAGGGGTTTGGGGTTGGAGGAAGGAGAAAGTCTTTATCATGTCAAAGTTGGGATTGGGTTTTGGATTTTTTTTTTGGATAAATGTCATTAATATCTAAATTGAAGTGGTCAAAAAATCTGCAAGAATGACATTTTATTTACCAAAATGGTTATTTTTGTGAATGAATAAATTGTATAAACAGGAGTAATTAACCCAAAAGGGTCGAATTCAAATGATATAATACACACTTTTTAGACCTTCTCGAGATTCAGGTAATATATGAGATCTGTTTTATGATCAAATAAGACCATTTGAAATCATATCTCTATTATATAAGCCAAGGTATATTATGGTGTCCCCCTTGGAAAAGCCTAAATTACCCTCATCATTATAACATATCATTATCAATTTAAGCTTGACAATTTTGGCATTCCATACAAAATTAAAAGAGTTTAAAACAAAACAAGGAACTAATATGGAAATAAAATAATTCACCAACATAGCATTCCAAAATACTCACTAATGGTTAAAATCAAAACAAGAAATTGTCAATCCTTAATTAAGGTTGCAAATTTCTGACAAATTATTCACTAACCAAAACAATGAATTGTCAATTAAGGCTTAAATAATGCTGTAAATTTTTGACAAAATACTCACTAACAATTACAAAACAAAGAACTAATATGGAAATAAAATAATTCACCAACATAATTACCACTTTGATAAACTCACCACTGCAGCGTTGCGTAAATCTTTATTATCTTTATACTATAAGGGAAGGGGTGTCTCCCCTATGATATTGTATTTTTACCTCTTAGTACATTATTTTCAAAAAAATAAATAAAGCCATATTGTCAAATTAGTTAAAGTTACACAATTAGTATAAGTGTATAGCCCAACACACATCAATGCAAATTTCATAAGATAATTTTTAAAAAGGAAATTCCACCATTAATTTTCCAATCAATTATAGTTATTGACATTAATTTATCAAAATCATAATTAGTGATCAAAATAGCAATGTTAATTGACATTAAATTTCATAAAAGATGCAAAATTAAAATCATTGTCATTATATGCCAATCAATCATAGTATAACAGTTAATTTAGACACTATTCATGATAATATTGTTAAATTAATAGTTTGCAAATTATACTATATAAACACAATTTTCTCCCAATTCTAAAATACATTCTAAAAATTATGCATGCATGCGTGCACCAAACTATCCTTCAATTTTTTCTACAAACCAATTCAAAAAGTCAAAACTAATAGGAATTAGCCCACAAATATAGGAGATATCTTACAAACATAAATTGATTAAAATATTTGTAATAAACAGAATTAGCAATAAAAATGAAAAAAATAAAAAGTTAATCAAATCGTAAAAGATATTAATAAAATAAAATAAAATAAAAACTTAACAAATTAAAATATGATGTGTTCCTATGTCCATTTTTCAAATGATACTAGCTATCTATGCACGCTATGCGTGCGACAATAGTTTTTTCTGGTCGAACTTCCGTATTCTCAAATAACTAACTTTATGTGCGTCCAACACATGTGCGGCGAAAACTTTTTATAATAGTGTAAGTTGATAATTGTTTTTCAATGTGATAAACAAAGTATGCACTTACAATTAATATATCATTCAAAAACGGACATAAGAAAACCGCGTATTTTAATTTGTTAATTTTGAATTTTATATTATTTATTTCTTTTTCGAATTGATTAATTTTTTATTTCTTCATTTTAATTGCTAATTCAAGTTTATTACAAATATTTTAATCAATTTATGTTTCCAAGACACTTTTTGTATTTGTGGGCTAATTCCTATTAGTTTTGATTTTTTGAATTGGTTTGTTGAAAAAAATTTAAGGATAGTTTTCTTTTTGCTAAGTATTTTAATGTGTGTTGTGAATATTAAGGGGTGTATTTTAAATTATAAAAAATCATGAGAGCTTTTGAGTAATTTAAAAGGGGGACACCATAGCCTTCCATTCCCTTATATAATAGAGATATTAATTATAAGTGCATATACTTTGTTTATCATATTGAAAAACAATTGTTGACTTACAGTATTTTAAAAAGTTTTCGCCACATGTATCGCACGCATATAAAGTTAGTTGTTTAAGAATACGGAAGGGCGACCAGAGTAAATGTTATTGCACGCATCGCGTGCATAAAAAGCTAGTTTGTGTATAAGAGAAGGTATGTAGTACTTCAGAGCTATTTTAAAGCTGAACTAGAAAAATGCAAAACAAGTTGTAGTAGACATTTTAAGATAATATAGAGGGTCGCGACTAACAATAAAGTCATCTTAAGTCACCTATAGATCAGTGGCGGATCCAGGATCTGCCCACGTGTGTTCAGAGTCGTTCGGAAAAAACCAAGATAGTTTGATTAAAATTTTTAATATATTGGCAATAGTGTAGCAATTGTTTAAGCATTCAAAAATATAGATGTACAAAAGAACAATTAAAATCCTTAATATTTTTGGAAGAAATTTAAATCCAAGTAGATGTAAACTATTTACAAACTGAATATTGGAAAGGAAAAAATTTCAAATTAATGTGTAAAATGACTATCATATATGAGTTTGGTATTTAAACGCAATTAGGAGAGGAAATCTATGTGTATATATTTATGTATACAACTACCATTTAACTACCAAAACCTAATAAATCACTATTACATGACTGCTTTCATCGATAGATTCGTTTGGTGGGGTCACTAACTGACCTATTAACATTTTCATCTTTCTAAGCCCTTGATTTCCCTCGATTTATCCTTTCTCTGTTTTTCTTCACTTCTGTTCATTTCACTTCATTAAAAACAAACTTTAAAATACATAAGCAAGATGGATTCATCTCCTCTCTCTCCTCACCTTATTTTTTGCCTTTTCATTGTCATCAACTTAGTCCTTTTCTCTTGCAAGCAATTCCACAATTATTATATATTTTGCTCTACTTTTGTTTAGGAGGAAGAAGTCATATATCTTTCTTTACATAGCATAGAGAAAAATAATCAAAACCAATTTGGAGAGATGATTGAGGAATTAAAAAGTTGTTGGAAAGAAAAAAGAAAAAACCCAATTATAAACCTAATTTCTAAAATCATTGAATTTTATCTTTGAAATGACTGCTAAACTAAAAACTAGTTTAAAGTGACCGAGTCAACTTGGTAGAAGTTTTTCTAACCTAATTTTAGAGAACCGGGGAAAAGCTCTGATTTTAGGATGATTTGATAAGAATGGGAAGAATAAAGTTTTTTTTATAAAGTATTGAGTTGATTAAAAAAAACAAGGAGAAAAAGAATCATAAGTCGATTAGTGGCCTCACTAAACAAATATTGGGATGGAATCCGTCAATTGGTATTGATTTCATATGTTTAAGTAGTTAAAAAGGTAGTTATTTACAAAAAATTATAAAAGGTAATTATTTGAATAGAAGTGTATATAAAAAGTGGTTTTGGCAAATTTTCCTAAGCAAAAATAAGGTGAAAAGCACATACTCTAGAAAAGTGGTTGTGTATATTTGAAAAGTCTCATATTGAAAAGGATGAAAGGACTTTATCACCTTAACAGTTTGACAACCTATTCTTTCATTATTAAATTTTTAACGAGATGAAGTCTTATTTAAATTTGTAATCGTCCAAGCTCCCCTCCTTGTTCTTAGGCGGACTAGACCTATTTCTTTTTTTTTCTGAACTTTTACAAAATATGAAAATAAAATCTAGTTTAATATGAATAATTCGAATCATCTCTCTTATCTTTTTATATTAAACTAAGAACAAGGGATGCTTCTTTAAATAATCCAAACTCTTATCTTTTTGCCATCACTAATGCATTTTCGGTATATTATTGTATATAAGACGATGAGGAGTTCATATTATTTTGCTAAGATAGGCTAAAACTTGGGAGTTTTACAAAATTTAAAAAATGAAACAAAATTAAATTACGAAGTAGAAATGTACTTTTTAAAAAAGTATAGCTGTACAGAATGAAAACAAAAACAAAAAAATGGAAAGCAAGATCGATTGAGGATATTGCCAACAATATAATTTTTTAAAAAAGGAAACAAACAGAGAAGGAAAAAAAGGAAGCAAACAACTCTTTATAAGTTGAAACCCCATCAATCAAACAAGGTCCTAAATATATACGACGCAACAAACCACTGAACCAGATGCTTCAAACTAAATTAAATTGATGCGCGATGTTTATAAAGGTTTTTTTCCAAGATCCTATCAACTTGGGTCTTAGAGTATGCTAAATGGTTAGACCAATTTTAGAGCATTACCAGGGGTTGGTCTTGTGATAGTCTATGAGGAGAGAGAGAGCTAAAAGAATAATAAAGAATAAAGAGAGAGAGAAAAAAGGGAGGAGAGAAGTGAATGTCCAGTTTATTGTGATAGACCGTTTACAAAAAAAAAAAACTGACATGTATCACTTGGGTGTGACAAGTGGCAAAACATTATTGGTTCATGGGAATTGTGTATTTGATCTAATGGTTGGTAATTGATTGTGGTGAACGGTTGAGATTGATCAGAAATTGTTCATGCTTTTTTTTTACCCTTTTTAAAATAATGGTCATATTTAATAATTAAAATTTTTTAAAAAGAAAAAAAAAATTTACCAACAGCTCTATTTTTCTCTTCTTTATAAATAGAGCCCAATATTGAGGTATTTCCATACATTTTTCATACACCTCTTTTTCATTAAACACTTATTTAAGATATGAATCTAAAAAATGGGAGGAAAAAAAAACCAACAAAAATCCAAAAGCACTCCACAACCCCAAAATAATCCAAATTTGCAATCTTTTTGTAATTCTCAAATCGATCTGAATAATTATGTTGAACCCAGTTCACAAAACTTTCCACAACATCCAAATTATGGAATGCAAAATATGAGTTCTGCCACTCAGTATTCCCAACTATATCCGTCACAAAATATAAGTTTCTCTACTCCTAGTTCTTTCTCCCAATTTTCTGCTTATTCACAACAGAACTATGTTATCCCAAATCATAATTCTGTAGATGAAACGATTTTTCCTACTTCCCAACATTTTCAAACATCAGAAGGTGAAGGTTCACTTCCGAACTTCAATACTTCATATCATACCCGTGCTCCATCTGTTAAAAGAAAGAGAATTAGATCCTCTAAGAAGTCGTTCGAAACGAATAAATGCTAGTGTATCGAAATTTGTTGGTGCATTTGCTCAAGCAGAGTCAAGGAGAAAAAGTGGTGAATGCGATGATGATGTTATGAAGACAGCGTATGCTATTTACAAGAGTGACAACAAGCCTCACCATATGGATTTTAATGACCGGCATTGTTGGGAAATTCTTAAGGCTTGTGATGCATGGAAGCCTTATGGGGATATTGTTAAGAAGTGTAAGAAGAAGGCAACAACTCAAGAAAGTGGTTCAAAGAGGTGGAGGATTAATAAAACTGGGAACTACTCCACTTCAACGGACCCAAATATACCAACCAGTGGTGATATAGGGTGTTCTGTCCAAACTCCAAGCGATGGGTCTACTAAAAATAAGGGGAAGGGAAAAGTTGTGAACATGCCGTCAGAAGCATTCCAACAATGGGTGGATAATATTAAGAAAATAAATTTGTCAAAAAAATTAGAAACTGAAATGGAACTAACTAGGTTGAAGTATGAAAGAGAATCGCAACTTGAGAGGTTGAAGTACGAAAGGGAAACTCAAAATGAGAGGGTGTCGTTGGAAAATAGGAAAGTTTCTATGAAACAAAGGAAGATCAATTTGGAATTATTCAAAGTGCTTGCATCAAAGGACTACTTAACTGAAGAAGAGGAAAAATTAAAGTGTCATTTAGTAAAGGTTTTATTTCCATGAGATGTGATCTCATTTATTAATGTAATTTTTTATTCATAGATGTATGTGTTACGTTATTCAGTTGTATTTGCAATCTATGGGGGTTGTTTAATTATGAATTTAGTAGTGGTGTTTTTAATTGTTGTTATATTATATGTAAACTCTGTTAACGTATTAGTAAAAGATAATTTCAAATAATTTGGTGAAATAGTAAAAGATAATTTAATTGTCGTTCAGTGAAATAGTGCATTATTGTTGTGATAAATAATGTGGTGAAATGACCATTCACTTACTTTCTTCAGTAGTGCATTATTGTTGTGATAAATAATGTGGTTAAATGACCATTCACTTACTTTCTTCAGTGCATTAATACTGTGATAAATACTGTGGTGAAATGACCATTCATTTGCTTTCCTCAGTACATTATTGCTCTGACAAATATTGTGGTGAAATGATCTTTTACTTGCTTTCTTTAGTGCATTATTGCTCTGAAATGAAGTGACTATTCAAATGCTATTTTCAAAGCATCATTGCATTATTGTTCTGAAATGAAGTGACAATTCAAATGCTATTTTCAAAGCATTATTGAATTATTACTCTGAAATGAAGTGGCAATTCAATTGCTATATTCAGTGTATTATTGTTCCTCACCTTTTATATATATTTACTTCACAATGCTTTGTACTTCAATATACTCAGCTTTCCACACAATATCTCTTTTTGTAGCACCAAATAAATTCTCTATAATGTCATCTGAATCAAGTTATAATAGTTTCATTTCATCTTCAAATTCTTCTAGTTCCGATGATGTCAATTTTATTCCACCAGATCATATAGCAGAAGAACAAAACAATGACTACATGCGGCGTTTTGAAAGACGTAGACGTGCAAATCGTATGATGGATCAAATGATGGAGCCCTTCATTTTGGCTAATCCAGCTGAAGTATATGCAATGGTAACTCAAGTTCCTAGGGCACCTAGGCAACAAGTTGATCGAAATCGTGTGGATGCATACACTCGCTTATGGAATGACTACTTTGCCGACACCGCCCTCTACCCCCCCCCACGATTATTTCGCCGCTGATTTCGCATGCAAAAACATGTTTTCCTTCGTATAGTAGAAGCGCTGACTAATAAGAACACATTCTTCCAACAAAGGCCAGATGCCACAGGGAGACTTGGTGCATCAGCATTACTAAAGTGCACTGTGGCTATAAGGTTGTTAGCATATGCCACATCAGCAGATTCAGTGGACAATTATCTTAAAATAAGTGGCTCTCTTGCTAGAGATTCACTATACAACATTTTGTTGAGGGTGTGGTTGCCGAGTTCGGTGACGAATACTTAAGAAGACCTAATGAAACAGATTTAACGAGATTGTTATATGCAGGTGAGGAAAGAGGATTTCCGGGAATGATGGGTTCTATTGATTGCATGCATTGGCAATGGAAAAATTGTCCACTACAATTTAAAGGACTCTATTCGGGAAAAGCTGGTAAGCCGACTTTAATTCTCGAAGTTATTGCATCATATGATTTGTGGATCTGGCATGCTTTCTTTGGAACACCAGGTAGGTGCAATGATATAAATGTTCTTGATAGATCTCCAATATTTAACGATGTATTTGAAGGTCGTGCACCTCCAGTAAACTATGTTATCTACGGTCACCAGTACGACATGGGTTATTACCTAACAGATGGTATATATCCTCAATGGGCCGCGTTTATTCCCACAATATCTCTTCTATTGAATGAGAAGAAAAGCCTTTTTACCCAAAAGCAAGAGAGCAAACGAAAGGATTGATGTGGAGCGTGCATTTGGAAAATTACAAGCTCGTTTTGCAATAATTCGTCAACCGGCACTAGCTCGTGATAAATATATGCAAGGAAAAATAATGTTTGCTTGCATTATAATACATAACATGATAACTGAAGATGAACGAGATTCGTACTCCCTTCGTTTTGATCCTCAGGATTATGACCAAGATTTTCGCCCATCCTCAAGCCGACGACAAAACGCTGATGAACCTTTTATATATCACAATAGTGATAATCGCATCGGAAATTTGCAAACATTCATGAACAATAGGGATCGCGTCCATGATCAAGCTACGCATAGACGGCTCAAATTGGATCTCATAGAAAATACTTGGCTTAAATTCGGGCAAAACAGCCAGCAAACTAGTTAAGGTGTTGTGTTTTTTTTTTTAAAATATGGTGTATCAATCTTTATTTAAGAAAAGTCGGTAAAGTCTAGTAAAACATCTATGTATTAATGTTTGATTAAATGAAATAATTTTCTTGTTCTTAATTTTTATGTTCATATAATTTGAAGAAGGTTTTAAAATAAATTCGATTAACATAAATAATTAGTTATAATACAAATACAAAAATTAAAAATTATAACAGTTCATCATTAGTGTTATTTAATTACTCTAAAATGATAAATATGGTGAAGAATTGGGATGAATCAAATTAATAAGGAGATAGAAAATATAGTGGGGGTATAATAAATAGTAGGAGAAAGAATTTGATGACCCCAAAAGTTGGTCTAACCATTGGGAGGAAGAAAATAGAGGTTTTTAAGTAGATTGTGTATGAGTGATGTGGATGAGAGAGAAATTAATATAGTATTTGATAAACCCTTTGAAGGGTCTAACCATTGAACATAATCTTAGGGGTCACCAATTATTTTATTACTTTCTCTTTCCTCCACCTCATTTATGCCCAACTTACCCAAAAACCCTTATTTTTTTTACTCCCAATGGTTAGACTGATTTATAGGATCATTAAACTCTCTCTCCTACTATTTACCATACCCCAAAAAGTCAAAAATAAATTAACTAGCCCAATCTACTCTTGCCACATGTCCACCATTCTATATAGCTTTGGCTAACAATTTTTTGGGATGGACGGTTCATCCCAATGCCGAGTTCATCTTCTTCTCTCTCCTCTATGTACTCTCTCTCCTATTTTTTATTATTACTTTTTCCCTCTCTCTCCTCATGAACCCCCAAGAGTCCAATTGCTGTGTATGCTCTTTTGAGACTATATGAAACTATTTTATTTGTTTCTAATGGACATATTTGTGTTTTTGGATATATTTTAGGTTTGACCCTGAAATATACAAAATAAGTTGTAGCATACATTCTAGAGGAACTCAACCATCAGAGAGTCATTCCAAGCCCCCAGGAAGGTCTTGAACAAATAAACATCTCTATTCTCTAGCCCTAGAAAAGTCCGTTATTAGCTCCTAAATAACCAAATTTGAGAACTATAATACAAACTTTTGAACAATTTGAGACTCAAGTAAACAATTCAATGAAATGCCTTCTAGGATCATAGAAGATCAATTGAAATAGGGATATTTCCTTAGGTACTCCTGAGATTTGGCGTAATTCCCAAGATACCCCCCACATTTGGGGAATTCCTCAAATACCCCTGAGGTTTGTGTTTGGGCTCAAGATACCCTTACTATGGACGGAACCCTAACGCCGTTAGGTTTTCCGTCCATAGTATCCCCAATTTTCTCTCTCCTCCCATTCCCACACTCACTGCCAACTCCCCTCCCCCAACCAGTGGCCGATGGCCGGCGACCACCACCCCCACTTCGGCGCCGGCAACCCTACCCCCTCCCTTCGTCGGCCAGAACAACAACACCCCCGACGTTGGAGCCGGCGACCCCACCCTCTCCCTTTCCCCCACCCTCGACACCCCACCCTAGCCCTCCCTTTTCCCATTCTCGATTCCCCCACCCCACCCCAACACCACCCCCCCTCCCCTTTTCCTCCTATCGAAATGGCCCCCCTTCCCCTGTCCCCCATAGTGAGTCGACCCCCTTCCCTTCCCCCACCTAGATACGCCGCCCTCAAACCCTTAAACCCACCCCCGAAACCACCCTAGGGTGCTGCTGTGTCTTCTTGTTTTTTCTTTTCGGCCGGCGCCAACGTCGGGGTGAAGGAATCGGGAATAGGGAAGGGAGGGGGTAGGGTCGCCGGAGCCGGAGTGGGTGGTGGTCGGCGTCGGCCGCCGGGCCTGGGGGGAGGGGGTTGGCGTGGGTGGGGAATGGGAGGAGAGAAAATTGGGGATACTATGGACGGAAAACCTAATTGCGTTAGGGTTTCATCCATAAGAAGTGTATCTTGGCAACAAACACAAACCTCGGAGGTATCGAGGAATTCCCAAATGTGGGGGGTATCTTGGGAATTACGCCAAACCTTAGGGCTACCTGAGGAAATTTCCCATTGAAATATAATCCATACCTTAAAAAACAAGCATATGGTCGTGTTCAAAAAATAATTAGAAGAGGAAGGTACAAAATAAAATGTAGAGAGGAAGTATACTTTCAGAAACATTGTCGACCACAATCCACAAGAATCACGTCCGTGGCTCCTAATCCCCATAGGAAAACCCCAAAAAAACGATTGCAATTCCAAACTCCAAATATCCAAAATTTCAACATTTTCACGCGCCAATAAATTATTGCGAACCCAATTCACCCAAATACGTTTTGCGCGCACACACTCCAGCTATTATAACTGTACTAACTAGTGGTTGTAAAACGGTTGATCACATCTCCCGCCACACATCACCCCTCTTTCTCTCTCCTACCAAAAAAACTCACTCTCATGGCTGCTGCTGCTTGCTGTCTCATTTTACCGCCATTGTTGAACCTTCAATTCTCATCCAATTCAATTACTAGAACCAGCCGCCATTGGAGCTCATCAAGAAAAAAAGCTACCGCTAAAGTATTCGCCAAAAGTGGCGGCGACGACGATGAAACGTCGTCGTTTAACCCGTTCGGCTTCGTTACCGATAATCCGTCTAGCAAGAGCGCTATTCAACTCCCTGAGAGCCCCGCCGAGGACGGCAATGTCGGCCAAATGCTCTATGTCAGTATTCTTGATTTTCCCCCTTTGAATTATCATGGTTATATGTTGATTGATTTGTAATTGTAATTAATTTCTGATTATTCAATATTTGTTTTGCATTGAATTGATGTCCAATTTGAAACATTAATTACATTCATGATTTTTGATGCTGATACTCTACTACTCCTTCCGTCCCATAATATAGTGCTTGCTTTTTTTTTACACGGTCTCTAAGACGTAACTTTGACCTTTAATATCTTCAATTCTGTATTAATAAAAAATATAAAAAGTTGATATTATGAAATTACACATTGAGACGAATCTAACAAGATCCCACATGAATACGTTTTTTTATATATACAAATGAGAATATTCGGTCAAAAATTTTAAAGTTTGACCCTTAAAAAATGAAGTAGGCACTATATTATTTATGGGACGGAGGGAGTAGTAGCCAAATGTTAGATTGCAAATAAATTTGATATAAGGGCTCTATAGACTATATATAAGCATTAAATACTTTTCCTGAAAGCACATTAGTTCAAAACTAATGCTTACGATCAATGTTATTAATGCTTAGTTATCGCTTAATATGTCCAATTGTAAGGCTGCATATATCGTTTTCCTAGTACTTAATGGAATTTATTTTATGTGAGTGAAATTGAGGGTTTTACTTTCTTAAGTCTTGAGTACTAATTTTTGGTGGATTCCGTATTCGTGGTTTGTTTCCAGAGGATAGAGGACAAGGGAAAGGAATATGGGCGTTATATTAAATCTGGGGACTTAGTGTGGTTTGTTAGAGAAACAGGTAATTTCGAATTGTTGAAGTTGTGAATATGTTAAGTCATTTATCAGAAAGACAGAAAGCAGGAGGATTTGGGATGTGAGGTGTATTTTATTTGCTTGATGTATCTCTTTCTGTAGGTTCGCCTGATAGAGGACGTGGAACCATCGTATTCCTGCATGGGGCTCCAACACAATCTTATAGCTACCGAGTTGTTATGTCACAGGTTAGTGTCTTGATTTACTATAAGTTATGTCATTGCCCATCTTGGCTTCCTTGTTTAATCTAAAGGGGCATTTATGGGTATGATTCAATTGTATCTATAATATGCTGAGTGCTGATTACTTTCTTCACTATTCTGAAAGTTTCAATGTTTATAGTCACACTTGTGGATGTTCAACTGAAATGGCATGCTCTCTTGTGAATTTTAGAGGAGGATACCTTCCCAACGCATCGTTTTGTTGTTTCCCACATTGCATGAATTAATTGGGAAAAAGAGGAAAAAAATGTAATGCCTATGATCTAACATTATTGAAAACATATAAATGATGCTGAAAATATGGTTCTGATTATTATATTTCCAATCAAATATCTAACTAAAACTTTTGTTACTTTCATCCCAGACAACATGTTATTGGGATGTTTCAAAAGAATGTCTGTTTATCAAAATAGTCTAAAAGTTAAGTATCTCCTTTCTTATTATTCTTACCTTCTCTTAGAAAGGTGGTTAGTATGACTCATTATTAAATCAACACAAAGGCTCTTTTGAGTAACACATAGAAAGAGATTAGTCGAAATTTATCTTTCTTAGTCTTGTGAAATGTCAAAATGATCTTTCTTTGGGACAGGGAGTACTTATCTGTTTTATTATTGTAAGCTAATTGCCTTCAAACCAAGGGTCTAGCGAAAACCAGCGCTTTGCTAATCGAGATTTGGGATTTAAGGAGCCTCTTCGATATATATGGGCAAGATTGTATATATTTACCCCCCTTACCTGTTTCCACTCTCCGGACACTGTGAGAAAGCTTCAATGGAAGTGTTGGGGAATTGATATGATATGGTACAGATTTAATCTATTCACAGAGTTCTATGAAATCATGGAATTGTAATACCTTTCCAAATTTTAATTCCTATTAGAATATACAATGTCAATCAGTTTGACTATTAGTCAAGGAATCATATATGGTTGAACTATCGCACAATATAGTTTGATTCTTTGAACTTAAAGATTCCTAGTTTTTAAACCAAATAAAGTAGTTCTCTCTTGTAAAACTCTGTCTTGTTTGCTGAATATCACTGTTGTTCTTGATAGATGTCTGATGCTGGATTTCACTGCTTGGCACCCGATTGGATAGGCTTTGGTTTCAGTGATAAGCCATATCCAAAATATGGCTTTGACTATACAGGTTTGCATTTCTCATGGCTCCTATGAATCAAAATTCAATACTCTATTCATAGATACTAGTCTAATGCATAAACCTACTGTAACAGAAAAGGAGTTCCATGATGAGTTTGATAAATTACTTGAAGTGCTAGGAGCGAGCTCTCCTTTTGTTCTAGTAGTACAGGTGTGAACGGCATGCGCCATAGATAATGTCCCTGATTCAACTGTGTATGAGCCATCCTTGCACCACATAACTAACTCTTCTTTCTTTTGTCAGGCCACTGATATATAATATATAATTTTTTCTATTATATTATAGCATAATAAGGGTGTGTTCTATTCAACTTAATTTGACTTATCAAATCTTTAACTTATTTGAACTTATTGGACTTTAGTAAACTTATCTGAACTTATATTTTCTGAAATAAGTCACATAAGTTGGAGAACACTACCTACGTCTGATTGATGAAAGGATACTGATTCAACAGAACTGTCACCTTACTTTCATGCACTTCATTAATCTTGTATCCTTGTAGGGTTTTTTAGTAGGATCCTTCGGATTGACCTGGGCATTGAAAAATCCCAGCAGGATATCTAAACTCGTGATAATGAACAGTCCACTAACAGCCTCATCTCCAGTACCTGGACTGTTTCAACAGCTAAGGTTTAGACCTATAACTATTATATGCGCTTCATTATGTTCATTTACCAATCTGAATATGCTTCTTTGGTTTATTATTCAAGCATGTGGGACATGTGATCGTTGAATTGTTTTTTGAAATTTGTAGCAGTACTGTTGGCAATAAATACTTTTGGGTCTCAATGGTTTTAGAGATTAGTAAGCCAACATACATGCTTCTCATTTTCATTGACTTTTGCCACCTCTTCACAAAAGATACTTACATGTGTATGTAGCTCACAAATGGGCTTCTATAATTGTTCTATAGGACAGTCTTGCAATACTTCGACTTTTTCCCTTTACATGTAACACACTTTGATCATATTTTATACTATACAGTATACATAAACAAAATGTTATGATGTAAAAGTTACTGGATTTGTCTCAATGTATGGTTTTGCCTCGAATGAAAAAACATATATCGATTTTCAAAGTATCAACTTTTCTTTTCCAGTATCTACTAGTTTATGATTAAAGATATTAATGTTCAAAAAGTTATGCGTTGACAAACTTGACAGTCAAAGTGTTGCAATTTTAATGAAGAGAGAAAGTATAATATAGTTGGTCAATGTGGATTACAAGTGGTCTTGGGAGTTTACTTGGAAAGCCTTACCTCCATTTTTCAGATATTTTTTACTGATGTCTTGAAGGGGTCTACTGCTTGTGTCCTGTAGCTTTTGCTGAAATCAGCCAATGTTAGGATTGATATGTTTTCATTAGTGTCTGTCAAAGAACTTGACTGGAACGGATTTGATAGGATGAGCTAATAGGCCTCTTTGAAACGATTTTGGGTCAGTTATCATATATAGTTAAGCATTCTGATAGTTGATGCGGATGCCCACCCTGGGAAACTGCTTTGGTGCTCATTAACACCTTTCAGAATTACTTGTAATGAACTGGAGCTCATATATGATAAAATTACTTGAAACAACTTGCCTGAATTACTGAAGTACTAGGACACAGCGTATCAGCGATGTAAACCGATCTCCGTTTCTAGTCATTAGCACCCCTTCCCCAAAGAAAAAGGTGGAATAAGAGACCTTTATCCGACTCCAAGCAAGAATCTATTGTATCTTCTAAAAATGATACTGTAGATCTCTAGATGGGCCACCAGATGCAACTTCAGGAATATGAACTGATATGTTGAGGTTCTTGTGATCTTACATTAGATCACTTCACTTGTCTTTTGTTTTATTTCTTCTTTTAACCAGGTTTCTGAGGAACTTTTTTGGGTTTCATTTCACAGAATCCCGCTTTTTGGTGAATTCACAAGCCAGAACGCTATTATGGCTGAAAGATTTATTGAAGGAGGTAGCCCGTACGTATCCAATTCATCTCTTATTGACTGTCTCAGTAGTAACCTTTTTATAGTCCTTGATCAGTGGCATACTGGCATGTCATCTAATTTCTATTTTTGATGAGAAGATGATTGATAAAGTGCAATACCATTCAGTGACTGTTTCTTTTCTGGCAGAAACACGGCCTTAGCAGGATCCTGGCTGTGTTATTGTTGTAATCTTTATTTATCTAAGTTGCCATGCAAAAATGTTGAAAGCTTGGGTCCTTGTTTTCTCCCCAGTCTATCACTTATGTCAAGACCAGATTGAAGGCCTTGTGACATCAAGCAGAATAAATTTTTTTTTTTTCTGATGGTTGCAACATTGGAATGAAATGGAATGGAATCAAAAGAGAAAGGATGCACAGGGAATCAGTTTTATTGGGGTATGCACTGTGGGTGATATAACTTATTTCAGAATATTACTGTCTGAAATCTAAACTCGACTGGTCTATTATTATTATTATTATTATTATTATTTATTATTATTATTCTAGGTATGCACTAGCAAGCTATTGTGCTTAATAGGATTCACACATTTTAATGCTTTAGACTCAACAGCCCGACACGTTCTCAATCTACCTTACATTGAAAATTTTCTAGGCTAAGGAATTGATGTTATTTGGATTAGTATCCTCTTCTTCATGAAATATGACCAATACTTACCTCTTAAATGCTTCCAGTACAAGCCTCTACTTTTAGTGCAAATTCTCCATCTTGGGCCCGTTAACACGGTTCCTCAAGTGAAAAACGAAAGGTGCTTTGCGTACATTTTAAGCATACGAGAAACTTCCAATATTATATGTAGAACAGTAGAAAGTTGTTTCTCCTGTCAATTGCATGGAATGTGTTCTGGATTATTGAACTGTGTTGTCCTCTAGATTGGTGCCATGAGTTTGTAATGAGAAGCAAAGACAAACAACTAACACCTTGTTTGGTAGCTGGTTATAAACAGTGGTAATAGTAATGAATTTATGTGTAGTTTTGTGGGGAAAAAAAGGTCTCATGCCAATGTCCATGGTAACAGAACTTCAACCCAAACATTTGTATTTCATAAATACCCATTACCACTTTATACCACCTCTAAAGTGGTAATGGTAATGGTAATACATATTTGTGAAAAACAACAGCTATTTGGGAATAGACAAGCATTATCAATGAGATTAGCCTAGGACTTCCTTCACAAATTACCTATAAATTCATTACCATTACCGTCATTTATTACTGCCTACCATATGGGCAGTGAGTATATATTTTATCCTCCTCTCTGACACATCAAGTCTTGATGATGTATTTCAAGTTTTCAACTGTCCTACCGAAAAAAGAAAAAAAGAAAAATCTTCTCCTCATACATCTCGGAGCCATTTACATTATTCGAAAACTCTCGTTTGCTTCATATTTTTCATTTTCCATTTTCTTAAAAATGCTAAGTTTGGTATTCCATTTCTAAAAGGAAGTGGAAAACTACTCCCAAGGCTCATCAGCAAGCAAGAACTCCCAGTAAGGGAAAAAGGAAACGTACAGAACACTCGTTTTCATATTTCATTTTCTGGTTTGTTGCTTGTGAGAAAAAATTGAATGAGGTAGATGTACTTACTTCGCCTTAGGAAGTGAGTTCAAGAGACATATGATTCAGTGCCCTTTGGAGAGCCATGGAAATTTTCGTTCTTAACTTCTTATAGTTGGATAGAAAAGATCAATGGCCTATGAATGATGTGTGCACAGTTGATAATACTGATTGGCTTAAGAGTTAAGAGTGAGATATTGGAGTGCCACCAAATCAACTATCATATATTTTCAGCAAGTTCAGAATATTGAATAACAGAATATAAGGCAGTAGTTAATTTGAGGTAAACGAACATCCTGTTGACATTACGACATGGCTTAAATTTTGCTGATTTAGCAGGAACTATATGCATTGAATCTAGACACGTCATTCTAAATCTGAACTAGATTGTGCTAAATGTAAAAGAACTGGAATTCAATCAGGTGTTAAACACGGTTAATGGAGTGGGAGACTTAGGAGGCTGTATTTACATAATTTTCTGTCTTTTGTGATGTTATTCCAACCAAGTGCTTATCTAAACATGAGCTCCTTTCTGAATGTATCTATTGTTGTCACAGCTATGTTCTGAAGCTGGAAAAGGCTGATGTATACCGGTTACCATATCTGTCAAGCAGTGGTCCAGGATTTGGTTCGTCTTCTACTTTCCGATTTTCACAACTTTTATAAGAATGCTGAAAATGGCTTTAGCCCAAAATGTAGTGGATTATTTTTAGCTGTTTTGAGCGTCGCAGACTATCTTGAATATCGGACCTGGAGTGGAATGTTCCTGCTAAAGAAATACCTTCTGTTATTCAGCTAACTTTATTACTTTATTTAATGTCAATCTGAATATGCCTCACATAGTTGGAACTTGTAGTCTCCTTTCTACCATGATCCTTATGGCCTTATCCTCCATTTGCAGGCTCACAGCTCGAGATTAACTATTAAGTACTAAGTACTAACTGTCTCCTGATTGTCAATATGGGGGAAATGAACCAACGATATGAACTTGTTTAATTGACACTTTTTCATAGAGCAGAAAGTGAGAAAGTGGCCCTTGTAAATTTTTCCCTCACCTTTCGTATGGATAATCTGGATTCAATGCATATCTATGACAAAAAGTTGCATACAGGAATATCTGAGAATTCCAGCTGTGTTGCTTGTATAAATATGTACGACTGTCTTGCATAAGATGATGTTGCCTGAAGTGCTTCATCATGCTTGCTGAATATGATTTTGTTGTTTTAGCCTTGCTCGAAGCTGCAAGAAGAATTAACTTCAGAGAGGTAGCAACTCAAATAGGTACAGGATTTGCATCAGGAAGGTACTGTTACTAAATTTGCTATATTTTTATCTACTCTAATAGCTAGCAGATTGACATCAATTTAAACACTGTTTTGTCAGCTGGGATAAACCTATACTACTAGTTTGGGGTATATCAGACAAATATCTCCCACAATCAATAGCAGAAGAATTTCAAAAGGGTAATCCTTCAGCTGTTAAGCTTAAACTGATAGAAGGAGCTGGTCATATGCCGCAGGAGGACTGGTAAGTATTCCCTTATTCATATATAGAAGTGCTTTCCAGGTGTGAAGATTGCTTTGTTAGAAGTTGATCGATATTATGTGAACAGGCCTGAGAAAGTTGTTGGTGCTTTGAGAGTATTCTTATGAAGATGAACGCATAGTCTGAGAAGCTATGAATGGGCTCATCAAAGGATAGTAACCAAGGGCATGTGTAATGGTAAGAAAAACACCGAGAACTTTGCTATTGCACAGTCTTTGATTCGCATGATTGTTGGGTCAGTCAAAAGATTAGATATAAGAAAAACTCTATATTGCAAAATTTTAGTTAGCTAAAGTAAGAGATAGGAGGGTTGTGGACCCTACATATAGTGAAGTTACGAAAACACCCCACTATATTCATATGACAAAAATTTAGCTAAATAACAATATCATCAGCCCAGTGCCACAGGCTCCTTGCTAAGGCATATGATAGAATAAAACGAGTCAGATGTGTGCATCAGTGTCAGACTGTTAGTGCACCTACTGACACAGTTATAGCGGAACGTAATGCAATTTGCACATGTTGTAAAGGCATAATAGACAGTTATTGGTATACAACATGTGTAGTTTTCTGAATTTCATATTTTAGCCTCAAATCACGTCAAAGTCAGAGCCAAAATTCTATTATATATCATGCGAATTATATAAAAGTCCAACTTTGAAACGGGGTGACTTTTATGTGATTGGGTTGAAATTTAGAAAAAAAAATGGGATGACTAAGCCAGTTGTTCAGAATATGTGCTTTTTACAGTTTGATAGTCCATAAAAAAATTAACATAAGAATTATATCTCAAACGAGCAGAAACTAATCCTGGAAAATATGAAGGTTGCAGACCGGAAGAATGGCGAGCTATTCGAGGAGATGCTGATATACAAACTGCTCAATTTGAGAAATTTTGTACATTCTGGTTTTGCAATCAATTATATGGTAGATTGGTAGTCTAAGAAGGCAGCTCAGCTTCCCCTTTTCCCCTTCTCCCCAGCTGTACATTCAGATTTCAGTTATGTTACCCTATTAATTGGTTGGGTAATGGGTAGTATAAATGCATTTTTGGTAACGAATGGAGTTCTTGTATACTCCTTCCGTCCCAAAATGTAGTTCCCATTTCCATTTTGGGTGTCCCAAAATATAGTTCCCATATTCATATTTAGTTCCACATTTTTCAGTAATTTGTCTAGAAAAACCGTGTCCCATCATTTATTTGCTTCTTGAATTTTTTTTTTGTTTTGTTTATTCAACCCAATTGTTACAATTAATGCTCTTTCACCCATTTTTTTTCCATTCTCTCTCCTTAAATCATCTTTTCCCATACAACATTTATTTAAATGAACAAAAAATCTTTACTATCCCTCTTAGATTCTACTTGCATAAATTACCGTGAAAAAAGGAAAATGGGAACTATATTTTGTGACGGAGGGAGTATCATATACAAACACCCTAATAACAACTAGCTAGTAATATTTCTTTCCAACTTTAATCAAGAATCTTATGAGTAATGAGAATGTTACTGTACGAGTGATTCTTATATGATACTTTCGCCTCCTATTGTCATTTAGAATCCTGGATCTTCAAATGTACTTACAAAGCATACCGTTACCCAAGTTAAACCACCATCCATAGTACTCCATTTTTAATATAATATTACTATAGTTTTAATTTAGAATACTTTCCTAATATATAATTGTTAGGGATGCACTTTAAGAAAAACTAAATGTTGGAGTTGGATAAGAAAAAAGAAAAGGGGATGGATCACTCAAGGGACTACAGAAAAGCCCAAATATTGGGAAGAATAAAACGAATAAGAGCAAAGCATTGCTCTGAATTAAGGGAATGGCAGAAATGAGACAACAATGAGAATTTGGACCTGAAAAAAGGGGCAAAATCTAACCTCTGAAACAAGTAATAGGTCACTTGGGAATTCGGATCAATATTGAAAGGATGTTCCAAGACTTTCGATTATTAAGAAATAAGTCAAAACTTGGGTTAATGTAGAAAGATACAACAAACTTCGAATTTACAATTGTAATTTTCCCTTCTAATTTTATAGTAAAATGGGCCGATACATGTCTAACATAACTTAGTAACTTTGCCTGAAAAAAAGATCAATAGTAATAGAAAAAGTTACTGATATAAAAAGAGAGAAAGAAGCACGTTTTAAATGTTACTTCCTCCGTTTTTAATTACACTTGCGTCGTTTCCTTTTGCACAAGGACCAAGGTATTAATAAGAATGCACTACTATCTTATATTGCCTATTGGTTTTATTGGCGCATTCTCATTGGCATCATATCTTATAGTAGTGCATTCTCATTGGCATCATATCATATCTTATTAATATCTTATCATATAATTGCCAATAAGAATGCACTACAAAAGAAACCTCTTGTGTTAGGAGAGAGAAAGAGATATTATATTGCCAAAAATAGAAAAAATGCAAATAATAGAAAATTGCCAAAAATGGAAAATGATGCAAGTAATAAGAAACAGAAGAAGTATTAATAAGATGCTTAGTTCCTAATAAATTCTCCTTAATAACGACACTTTGTACGTACTCCTGTCTCTCTCCTAAAACTTCTCTGCCTTCTCTCTAAGGACATCCTCCCTCAAAACCCTAACCCTAGGAACTCGCCGGAGTTCCGGCGCCGCGGCGGTTCTCCGGCGAGTTCCCTTGCTTTTCTTCGGTTTTTTGAGCATTTCTTCTTTGTCCTAGTATTCGAAGTTTTCTTCTATAGTTCGTCGTCCCCTACCTTGTGTTTATGGTTTCTCTCAGTTTTGGGGGTTTCTTCGCGTCTTATCGGTGTGTTGTCGCGTCTAGCCGCCGGCTAGTTCGGCCTTCCACCTCCCCCTTTCTTTTCGCTTAGCGGCTTTCCTAGGTCTAGAGTTCTCTTTGTCATTCGTCGTTCGTCGGTTCGTGGGTAGAGGTTCTGTTCGTCGGGTCGCCGGTCGGGTCTTCCTTACCCCTCCCCTGTCCTAGCGTCTGTTTGGGCTCCCCTCCCCCTTCCCCCGTTAGTGTTAGTTTTCGGTTTGGGCTCCCCCTCCCCTCCCCCCCGGTTGGTGTCCCGTTAGTTGTTGGTTAGGGCTTCCCCATCCCCCTCCCCGATTAGTGCTCAGGTAGATTTGGGCTTCCCCTTCCCCCTCTCCTTCTAGTGTTACTTGTGTCAAATTGGGCTTCCCCTCCCCCTCCCCTATCTAGTGTTAGTTGTGTCGAATTGGCTTCCCTCCCCCTTCCCTGGTTAGTTTTGCGTTAGTAGTGGACCTCCCCTTCCCCGTTCCCTGTTCGCGTGTGTGTTGGCTTCCCCTTCCCCGTCCCCGTTCGCGTTCTTCTAATAGTTGTCGCTGAGTTTCAGCTTTTGTGGTGTTTTCTTTGTGTCGTTTTAGTTTTTAGTTGTGTTAGTATGAGTCTGTTGTTGGTCTTCTCACTCTGTTCGATTCTTTTGTTCCTTGCTGGAGGTAGAATTTGTCTTCCAAATGTTGGGTCTGATTCGTGTGATTGGTTCGAGTTTGTGTGGCAAGTGGTTTCATGGTTGGGGTTTGTTTTCTCCGATTTTGTAAATCGGAAGTTTGTTCGAGATCTAACTCTGGTTAGATCTCAATCTCGCTTGGTAATGATCTTAGCAATCATTGCCTTGACAAAACGATATCTGAAGGTGGCTCCCCAATTTGTTAATTGGGTTTATAGCGCGTCAACTTATTTGAGCTTCTCCTTTGAGGAGAAGCCTGAAATACCTATTCCAAAGGGTATTAAGTCACAATGGACTGTGACTTGGTCATGTTGCGAGTTCCTCAACTCGCACTTTCTTTGTTGCCCCGTCTGCGAAGCCGGTCCACTCCTCTCTCTCCTTTTATCAGGTTGCTGGCGATCGTCATCCATCAGTAGCAGCGCCATACAGTTCAACTTCAGAGACCTCCAAATTGAGCAGATTTATCCAAGTTTTCGTTTTTACGTTATTGTCCTTGTAATATATGAGCTCGTAATGCTCATTTTACGTTTCTTTGTTTTTAGAATGGATGTACTATCCCTAGGTTGTAATTCTGTTTTCTAATTAATGCAAATTTTCTCGTTGTCAAAAAAAAAAAAAAAAAAAATTCTCCTTAATAGAAAAGGATGCAGGTTACTCATCATATCTCCATTGAAGGATGTGCAGCAACGTAGTGTTTCAATCTCATTGCCACTAAACAACTGGCCTCCAATTAACATCACTCGTGAGAGAAAAAGGCACGAAACCCACGAGTATAACATGCCCCAAAGGGTGGGCTCACTCATCCAGAAATGCATGATGTAATCCACTCTTCAATATAGTCAGTGGATTGCATTTGTAAGCTCTCTGCACTCTGCAGCAATAGATTTCAACTACTATCTTGAGCGCCAATATAATTAGACAAAAGGGTAATCAGATCATGATGTTCCCACTATAATGACATAATGCAGCCTTCTAATAGCCCTGAAGGCCAGCAATATCCTGCATGATGTTCAAGCAGATACAGGATAGCATCAAAAACATTACCAACGGCACATCCACAACAACGCAAACCTACTACGAAAAGCAACTCGACACTAAACACCTATTCTACTAACTATATACTGGAAAACGCACTGATATCAAAATTAAGGCTCGTTGAAACTTGGCCTTCTTGTGTTTCCAGCCAGAATTTACAAGACCCGTTAACTTACTGTATCATCCAAACTCTATCGTATTTTGCTTTCTTTTCGGTCTGCTTCTGGGGCTTTTAGGCTTTAGTATTTTGATCGTCTCTTTTGATCGGCACTCTCATTCGTCACTACCATCATCACTATCATCAGAATCATTGCTTTTCCTGGACTTCGACTCGGCTGTAGCCTTCTTTCTCCCACTCTCGGATTTTTCGCTCTTGTTTGCATCCATTCCTTGTGATTTCCTCTTTGTCGAAACCCTACCATAACGAGTTCTGGTTGTCTTATCATCTCTCACATTATCATCCTCATCATCAACATCATCATTCTTAGTGGATTTCTTCCTTCTAGGAGTTTGCTTTCCACTTCTGCCATTCTCCATTTGCATGGATTCAACATTTTCCATTCCCTCTTCCCTGCCGTCCCCATCATCATGACCATTATCATCATTTTCGTCATCGTTGTGATCATCATCCTTTTTCTTTTTAGAAGTTTGTTTGCGAGGTTTAGCAGGAGCTTTGGTGGCTTGCACTCCCCTTAGCTTTTGAAGCTCTGGTACATAAGCTGTCGTCTGACAGGAGAATGAAAGCACAATTAGATTAATTACAGCACTGGTCAGTGTAATGGAGGACTTTTATTTTTAAGACATACCCTTCCACCCGAAGTGATAAAGTCGATCTTCTTTCCTGCATATTGTTGGAAAAATATTAATTGACTTCCTCACACCAAAGCTTAAACTTAGTCCAAGGACAATAAGCGACAGCGATAACCAATGCATAAAGATCACAGGAAGATGAAAATGGTCAGAGAAAAATGACTGTACAGAGATGCAGAGTAATTGGTCATATGCTTCCAAAGTCCCAACAAGTTGTCGATTTGAATATGAGAACATATCACATTGAATTTGGACATAACCCATGAGGAGCATCTAAGCTGCTTGAATATCCTTGAAGTCTTGAACTGTTCCAGACAATGATGAGTCAAACCAAAAAAAAATGTCTTGTTTTCCATATTACTCTCAAGGGCGCCTCATTAAATTAGGCTCTGTTCTTTTGGACTGCATAAGTCTGAACTGAACTGAATAAGTCTGAACTGGTCTAAACTGTGAACTGATCTGAACTGAACTGATCTGAACTGAGTATTATTAATAATTACAAGTAGAGTAATATTTTTATCATCATTGATAATGATAATAATTAATAATATTAATGATAATGATAATAATAATAATAATATTAATACTAATACTAATAATATGCATAACAATAATATTCTTGTGAATTGAGTAATATTAATAATAACAAGTAGAATAATAACGATATGAAGTAATAATATTATTAATATAATATTTTTCTCCAAGATTGCTATTCGCAAGTCAATATATACAAAACCAATAGCATGTTTCACGCCTAATACTGTAGAATAGTAACAATAGCATGCATGACTCCTAATTCTAAGCAACATAATATAATAATAATAATAATAATAATAATAATAATAATAATAATAATAAATAATAATAAGAATAAGAATATAATAAAAATAATAATAGTAATAATAATAATAACAATAATAATAATAACAATAACAATAATAATAATAATAAGAATAAGAATAAGAAGAATATAATAATAATAATAATAATAATAATAATAATAATAATAATAATAATAAGTTGTAGTCTGAACTGATCTGAACTGAACTTATCTGAACTGATTTTTACTGATCTGAACTGAATTTCCATTTATTCAGTCCAAAAGAACATAGCCTTAGTATAAATGACCAACAAGTCTATGACACGTCACTTTCAGGGCCAAAGAGCATCTTCATACAACTCATCAAGGCAATCTCTTATGGATTAAGATCATATGTCCCACTTAGTATCCATCTTGTGCCCCACTCTAATTTTGCCACCTTAGCAATCTAAAGTTTAGCTACCTTTAATTATTTATATCAGTGGGTGCGGTGGCCAGATGAAAAGTGAAAACTATTCAGTAGGTAAATACCTAAATTTAACAAAATTTTAGAAAAACAAAAAAGATACACTGAGTCAGAAGTCAAACCATCAACAAAAGCCTTTCCAGGCTTTTTGTCCCGTGAATGTGAAATCCAATTATTTGGATATTGACTATTATCAGCCCCAACCTCAACAGCCTTCTCAAGTACCTATAAGTCAAATGGAAAATGGTGGTTTATTAGAAACCTTACCATCAACATTTCCAGGTTTTTTACCCCAACGATTATGAAACAACCAATCAAAAGGGAAGCGTTGGGAATCAGCATCAACTTCAACAGCATGTTGTATAACCTACAAATTTGGATCTAAACATCCTTTTAATCTGTCTACGCTTCCTTTCAATTGAAAATGTTATATTTGAATGACTGTTTTGAGTCACGTCTAGGCATGCTAGGACAACACACCTCTTTAATACACTTCAGTAGTCTGGCACTTTCGTCTTTTGAGAGGGAAGAAGCAACTTGTGAAGGATGAATTCTTGCCTGTGCAGAAACAAGTGAAATCATGAATATCCTTCGACTATTAAACAGCTCTATATCTTTTAACAGCATGCATAAGAATTTTATTTAAGCTTTCAAAGGAACTTTTACTAAGGTCACTTGAGATTAACCTTTACTAAGGTCGCTTGAGCCATGAGGCTCCTCAAAGACTCAAACTTTTGCTGTTATCATTTTAATATTACTAATTTTTTTTAAAAAAGAACGAAAAAAAAAGCTTGAGCAAGTAATTAGACAGGTACCCCCAGTCAGATTGACGGTAATTATAAGCTTTCAAAGAAGCTTACATGCTTAAACATTGTTCTGAACTTATTTATTAAAAAAACCCACAAAAATCGATTCCCTACTCAATACTTCCTTTGTTCTATACTAATTACAACATTTCCCGTATTTGGAAATTTCACATTAATTGCAAGGTTCCTTATTTGGTAATATCTTCTCCCTATCTCTCCTACCACATGGGTCCCAACTTTTAACTCTCTCTATCTCTCTCCTCTTCACATGGCTTTGAAAGTAAGGAAGTACTACCTCCGTTCCTTTATAATCTACACACTTTCATTTTCGAGCCATTCCTTTTTAGTAGTTACACACTTACACTGTTACTTTATCTATATAAGGTAAAATATCCAATCAATATTCCATACTTTTGTCCCCCATGTGGTCCCTCACCAAATAAATTAACCCACTTAAAACCTCCCACCTACCCCATTTTTCTCCTCTATTTTTTTATTTACTTTTTGTACTTCTTACTCCCCACTTTCCATAATTCCTCTCCTCTCTTTCCTACTTTTTCACTTTTTCCTTGGTTATACCCCAAACCGTGTAGATTAAATAGGAACAGAGGTAGTATATAAGATGGCACAATATCGACAGTTTAAAAAGGAATAAAAAAGTCATTATATGCAAATCACAAAAGTATTTGAATGTGATAGTATTATGACGACTTCAATGCTATGCCTATACAAATGTGTGTCTTTTCCTGAGAATATATTCAGGAACCCTGAAAGAATTAAACTCTAAAAACAAGCTAACCTCAGCAAAGATACTCTAAGTTTGGGTACATCGTATTGACAAATGTGCACCTGAAGTGTCTTGAAATAGTCATCATGGTCCGTTATAATCCTTTTTCATAGGTAAAGAAGTATCTTGAACTAGTCATCATAAAATTGTGTTGTTCATAATCCATCATAAAAGGGAGCTTTGAAATAATTTTCAATCAAAGGCCTTTTCATGGTCATTAAGATTTGTTTTTCATCCAAAAGCTAATAGTAACTTTGTTTTCCAAAGTCCCATGTCAGACAATTACACAATCTTATATATGAGCAAGAGAAATTCCTCTAACGATAAAATGGCAAGAAGAAAAACTGACTTGATATAAAACTTCATCTGCAACCCAATTTCCGATGCCAGAAATAAAATTCTGCAAAATAAGATTCAAACTTGGCATCAATACGAATAAAAGAAGATATAGCGCTAGAGAGAGACAAAAATTTGAATGAAGGCACCATCACTTGCTACCAAAAACAAAAGTTGCTCAAGTTCAAAGTACAACTGGATGGGACCCAGATTCCAAACAGTTAGCCCCAGTGCCAAACTGCCAGGGGAAGCCGATAGAAGAATATAAACTTGAAATCAGTTAAAGGATTATGTTTCATGTGAGGAAATTTGGACATTGATATATATTAGTTCCTTAGTTTCGTAATAGTTACAACACTTCCCTTAAATGGAAATGTCATAATACTTGCAACCGAGACATATACAGTAGCTTTTTGTCGGAAAATTACCTATATATACTTCATATATTCCAACCTACTTTCTGTCAATCTGTCTGCTAAAACCTCTCCCCTCTTTCTTAATTTGTGTGCCACTGAGCTCAGTTGCAAGTATGAAGCAATGGAGGAAGTATGTATTATCATGAGAACATGCTGCTATACAGTGTATTTCAAGGGGAAGTAACAAAAAAATTAGATTGCATAGGTAACTAGATAGATACTCTTAAAGCATATTGGAGTGTGATCAAGACTACTGCACACTGGTACATGGTACAAACATTTAGCTATTTACAGACAAAAAAATCCAGCAATAATAATTGACATACTACAGTTTTTTTTTACCCACACGGGGAGGTGGACAAACATACAATTAGCCTCAACAAGCAATCGATAGAATGTCATGCCACTCTATGGGATTTAGCAAATTGTCACATTTCTGACCTGATCAAGCAATAAAGGCTTAATAGCAATCTTCTTTTTGCTCATGGAATTAAAGAACTCCCCTTCAGTCATGGGTTCCAATAAAGCATCAGGACCAAGCCCAGATATGGGAGGAACAGAAGCTGGCTGCACCAAGAAGTAAGCAATAAATGGAGACTGCACTTAAACATCAAAGAAGCTCAGAAACGGTTATGTTTGGAAATTAGCATATACATCATCCAGCAAGCGAACTTTAGCAAACCGCCTCTTGTCTGTGAAAGAAATCTCCAGACCATCATTTAGCTGCCAAAAAAAAGAATAAATTCATTTGAAGCTCAGCAAAAGAAAAAGCACCATCAAGAGCAAGTTGTTGGGTACGAAAATTTAAAGCAGGGCCTATCAGATAAGGAAAAAGTAGTACCTCACAGTATTTAAAAGCAAGTTGTGGGCATTCATGCTCATAATCAAGTTAAAATTTTAACCTAGGAGGAATTAGAACTTTGGGAAGTTTACTACTTCCTCCAATTTTTAAATAAATGTACCTCAAGGAAATGTCACGCATATTAAGGGTAGTTGATTAAAGGTATGATGAAAATATTAAACAAATCACATGTGAGAAGAAGACCTTATGCAAAAAGGATAGGAACAATGATTCAAAACACCCCAAAAAGGAATATGGTACAACTATTAGTAACGAAGGTAGTACTTGACTAGTATTCAAAGCAACTTGTTGCTGCTCATGATTATAAACAAGTTAAGTTGTTGTACTATGACCAATGAGATACAAAATGGTAAAATGTCTTATATGCATGACTCTGTAACAGCAGAACACGAACATGATGACAGTCTTCTAATATAATCTTCGGCATCTTTGCGGGGATTAAGAACTCTTACTTCAATGAAGAACTTAGAGTACTTTGAGGGCCATTCGTCCGTGTCATTTACAGCAGATCTGCACCAATAAGATACAGGGCAAATGAATACCACTTCTCCTATACTAAGCTTCGAAATTAAGATTACGACATTGACATGCTTGTCAGCAACGCCTAAAAAATATGGAGCAATCACGTAGCATGAGTAATTAAGAACAAGTTAATTGAAGAGAAATGAGGCAAATGTAAGGAGACGACAACAAACCAATCAAGAAAGGGAACAAAATACGCCCATCAAATAATTAGATGCTCGTGTAATATTTATGTACAACTATAATAGTTTGAACACTTTCCTTCTCCATTTGTCCTAGAACAGTTTGAGCCCTCTCTTTTTCTGGCATTGTCCCAGCAGATTATAATTATTATTTACCTCGCCTTTTGGACCCACTATCTCAATTCTCATCTACATATATTCTCATTAAGATAAAAATACATATACCCCTTATCTCTCATCAAGTCTTCTGTTCTACTAAGCTAAAAAAGAAAAAACTAACAACTTATCTAAAAGACTAAATTTTGTGCCATGATAAATGTTTCAACTAATCTAGGGTAGGGTGTAACCAATTAAGCAAATGGATGAATTAAATTTAGAATTTGAACGCAGTTGTTCAGGAGAATCAGGTCAATTAGGTCTAGAAAAGGTTGACCCACATTGTAAGTTATAAATTAATAAAACAGCTAGCTGCATATGTGGGATATGGCGTGATAAGAACAGCTACTAAGAAAAGTGCGCATTTGTTTGCCGATTTTGCCACGAGGCATGAGGTATATCATCTACATCAATAAAACACAGCCACTTTAAACAGGATCCAGCACAGAGCAGGGTAAAGGGGGGTTGGATGTATGTGTACATAAAAGTTCGATGAAGCTTCACTCTAACGGCTACGTCACTTTAATTGCAAGTGGACATTGAGAAGATTCAGATGTCTACAAACAAAGTTTACAAGAGTGCGCCCAGTGTTGGCTTATGCCTTATAGGATGTCCTGCTTTTTCTTCAAACTCTTCGAGAAAAAACCATTTGGAATATTTGTTGACTATAAAAGATGCTTATGAAGTAGTATATACAACTGAAATCTAACAGAATGTAGCACCAAAACCAAGCTAAGAAAGTTCTGTCACATATAAGTAAATGTCAAGCCATTTAAACCATTGAAAAAGCAAAAGCATCAAATGCCACGACATATGGGAATTCATTGGATCTACAATCTAGATTAGAAGATGACGTTGAATAAAAACTCCAAAAATACTTTCACGAATCAACTTCAACATTCAAACTTTGACACATTAAATCATATCAGTATATTCACTGCTAAATAAGAAGATAATAACAGCTTAGTAGACAAATTCCTCTTTATCGGACAGCATGAACCTTAAACCTAAAAATGTTGTAGCACATTCAAAAAGCAAACCAGCAACCAATTCAAGCAGATTTTCTAATTTGCTCATGAATACCTCGCAGGATTTAGGTGAACAACCTGAGCGCCAAGTATAGACAAAAACAGATATTGGAAGACAAAATATAACAAGTCGAAGCTAAGCAGCTCCATTCGTTTCGAATTATAAGGAATTTTAGCCCCACAAAAAAAAATGTCACCAATGTAATATTGTATTTCACTTAGTAATATTAAGGTAAGATTATCGGTTATTTTGTATTATCCATACAATATTTAATGCCATTTCTATATCAATGTAGATTAGCTATAGTTATTCTGTTAACCAAAATCTTAATATGTGTAAAAAGAGGTTAACATGCCTTATATTAGAAACGGAGGGGGTATTCTCCAAGGAGTCGGGAGCATTCGGCTAAAGAAACTTCAACGCTTGGCCAAATTACATCACTGAAATATAGTTGTCTCTTTTACATGTAATATTGTCTTTTTAACCTACAAAGTCCTAACGAGTTTTAGTCAAAGACTCCAATGTATGAAATGCCCCGTGAGGATCAAGTTATGCTCCCAAACCACTAATAAAAAAGAATATTCAATGAAATCAATGACAATCATAGGCAACATATCACAGCCTGAAATAAAATAAAAAAAGTTAATCGTTTTGGCGCATAGCACTACTTGTTTGATTATCAATTAAGTTATCAAACCTTTTATACTTGGTAACTGCCACACCCTTGATATATATAGCACCAGCCATCCCTGTAATAAATTACACATTGAGGTTATACACAGTAGATCGAATGGCAATAGAAGTTAAAAAAAGTTCATACATATATATGCTAGATTTGTGTTCTTAATGAAATTCATATACTAGACGATTGTGGTGTTTGCAAGGGGAAAACAAGTGCTTTTATCTCTGAGTACAATATCGTAAGGAAAATTATAGAATGTGGACCAGAATAACTAACACTTTGCAAATGAGGATATCTAATTGTAGTCTCTTTTTCACCTTCTCATACAAATGTTTAACATGTCTACAAGCAAACAAAACTACTTCATTTTCTATACTATATTTTTTCAAGTCTTAGAAGTAGCTCATAAGTCGACCGAACAACCAACATATGAAGCAAATTAGTATTTTGTTTGTGATATGCTAAAAGAAAATACAATGATAAACCCAGGATGCGAATTGTTCTAGACACTACTCCAAAGCCAACCAAAAATCGTCCAAAATTTCCTGAAACAATAGAAGTACTCTAACAACTTTCCTACTATCATGAACAACTTTTGGAATTGAAGCACTTTCTTTCCAAAAAGAATAATCCGGGAATGTGCCCATTAGTCGATTACAATCATAAGCAAAGTGAATTCCCAGTATGTTTACATCCAAATTCACACTTCCATCTAGACATAATTTATGAAAGAATCAAAGAGAAGCATCCAAACCAAAATTCTAAAACCTAACATACGAAACCTAAAATAACAGCATAATTTTGACTTTTAGCATTTCAGAAACCCTAAAATCGATAATTCCAGAGCAATTCCTCATAAATTTCGCCCTAAATTTCTTGCATTAAACCCTAAAATTGAAATTAAGAATCTCAAAAAGCTAAGGCTAGGGTTTGAAGCAGTACCAAATTGGAAGGAAGGAAAAGGAGGCGAATCAAGTTGAAGCCACATGTTCTTGCCTTTGCGATGAGCAGCAACAATGGTTTTGTTGAGGAGAGAGGATTCGAACTCGGAACGAGATACATCAACAATGACCTTAGAATCATCTGCTATAATTGACTTGACGATCTTCTTACCTATGCAGTGTTCAGCTATGGCGGACCTCGCCGCTTCTACCTCCGGAAGCTCTGGCATGGCGGAGGAGAGAGAAAATAGTGAGTAGTAGGTTAGGAGAGAGAATTTCGCGCGCTTTGTCTTGTTAGGCCCAGTCCTACTAACTACTCCTCTAGTCCTCTATACAGCAAATTGCCAAATTAGATGCTAGACACGAGTCTACCATCTAACCATCTAAATGGTGCGCACCATTTCATACAGCATTGTTTCTCATTATAATCTATCTATATCTATCTATATAAAGCTAAGTACAATTTGCCTATGTGTCACTCTCACAATCAATTTGCCAAATGGCGTTCTCCATTGAAAATATAAAATTCAGTTGCCACGTGTAGATTGTTGCATAACTCAAGCATATGTGTCGCTTGCACATCATTCCCATGGGTGTGCCATGAAATTTCGATCTAGGCAATAAATCATTAAATAAGTTACAATCATTTATATTAGGAAATAGTACTATAACGTTCCTAAATTCAAGCAAATAATCCTATTAAATCAATGGCTTAAAATACCTTCCCTTAGACCAAAAGAACAACACACGAGACTAATGAACATCTGAATCGGCAATGAACAACAAGAAAAAAAGATGAACATAAGAGGAAATATATGCTGAACAACCACTCAACCTAATGAACAGACAAAGAAAACACAATGAACAAAGAAATATTTGCAATAAACAAACTAAGGAACATTAAGATAAAGGCCAACAAAGGAGAATCGACGAGATCGATGTTCATTGGAGAACAGTTGATGTACATTAGTTCACGGTCCACTTAATGAGCGCGTGTTTTATGTTTTTTGGGCTGTGTTTTGGCCCGTGTCTACCATTAGGATGGTAGACACGAGTCCACCATCTACCAATTGCCTTTATACTTCATAGTTCATGGTAATAAGGCAAGTTCTTTTGGATTTAGAGAATATGAACTGAACTCAGAGAAATTGAACTGCAGAGAAACTGAATTGAAAATAAGTCCAAAAGAGTAGGGCCTAATTACTAAAGAGGTGTGCACCGGACCGGACTAGACCGATGTTATTAGATTTTCAGGTCCGAACTAGTTTTGGACCGGTTTGTGATTTACAATTATAAAAAATGATTTTTGTATTTTTAAAAAAAAATTGTATATTACCTATTACATAATAGTATAAACACATTGAAAAATTCAAGTTTGTATAACACATACTAAAATTTAATATTTTTAATAAAAAAATATACATAAATAAGTTTAATAACAAATATTGGCTAAAATAATGGACCAGGATTTTCGAGTTTAGGTCGAATGACTGGAATCTGTGACTTTCATGATTCGATCTGGTTCTGGTCCGGATTTACACACTCATATATGGTATTCCCGCTATATTTTTTAGTTTGCTCATTTTGAGTCTTGACACTATTCCTAGTTAGAGATAATCTTCTAAATTCTTCTCAATAATATATAAGAAAAAATATTGTCATGTAAGGTCTTGTTTAATCTGTCTCTATGAGTACTTTATTAATATTCAATCATTATAATTTTTACCAATATGTAATAAAATATAATCATGGTCAATGAAGTGCATTGGCAAACGAACATAGTCAAAACATGCAATTTTATAAAACACTCAAGTAGCACTAATATGATTATGATTTTCAACTTTTTGGACCCGTGACCCACTTGCTATCACTTTGGTTTTGCTTTTGACTTGTCGGTACCAAATTATGTTTCCAATTCTAATCTTATTCGATATCCTCTTTTCCAGGAAAGGAGATACATAAATCTTCAGTTTCCTTTTAGTAATTGACGCATTTGATTTTGGCACTAAACATACTCTACTTTGACCATATTTAAACTAAAAAAATACATATAGTGTTAGATTTGTCTCAATATATATTTGCATATATTAAACTTATATAACTTGAATTTGACTTATTAATAATAAAATGGTATTAATGATCAAAGTTATGCACTAATTAACAAGCATCCGGTCTGATTGGGTTTGATCAGGTCTAATACAAGTTATACAACACTAAAAAATAACTTCCAATAAGGGTCAATTAGGTCTAATAAATTCAGTTCAAATAAGTTTTGGTTTTTCAGGTGAAGATAACGCACCCTAAGTAAACAATAAAAACTAATGATGAAAATATAATTTTTGATATGCTTGTTAGAATACTAATATTTTGTTTTAATCAATTGATCGAACAAAAAAATGATAACAAAAAGTTTGAACTTGAACATGTATCTGGTAGTGGAAATGGGTCATAGACTAGTCTAGTTCCACACTTTTTTTTGGGAACTACTAGATTGGTGCTAAATGTGGTTCTACTTCTAAGTACTACTATTAGCAATCGAGTTACCCACACCTTGAGCAGCATGTGATAGCCTAGTGGTGTTGGCATCACCTCTAATTCCAGTGATAATCTTGGGATCGAGTCTCACCTCATATAGAGAAGGATCCCAAATTTCCCCCCTACTTGCAAGGGACTTCATCTTACCTTATTTAAAAAAAAAAGTTACCCACGTCTTTTTTTGGCATTAATCAATCAAAATATCTTGAAAATATTGAATGCTTATAGAAACATAATTTACTAAAAAGGATAAGTATTACCTCGCATTATCTATTGATATATTTCCGAAATAGTACATAAATAACCTCAAAAAAGTATTCATATATTATATTATACATAGAATTCCATGCATAAAATCATAAAAACGTTGCTTATTTGCTTATGTATGATGCACTAACAAATTAATTTAGCTACCATGTTACTCTTAATTTCATACAAATTTTTTTATAAACAATTTATATAAGATCGGAAAATTACTTCAATTGTCTTGTGTTATTCATATGAAAAAGTACTTTCGAATACACTAAAGTATTATTCTCTTTAATCCAAAACAATTGCAACACTTGTATTTCTCGTCAATTTCATAATATTTGCAACACTTCCTTAAAATGAAAGGATCCACTATTACTTCATCATTTTTTTTCTCTTTTGATGGTCCCCACTATCTCCTCTTCCACCCACATTCCAATAAAATACAATATAAATGGTCCACCTTCCTTTCATTCAATGAAATAATATCCACTATTTCAATATTTCTTATCATACCCAAAACTCTATAGTCTACATACAATGGTACAATCAATTTAATACTAACTATCTCGAAATACAAGAAATCACATAAACTTCAAATGAGACAATATCGATATCAAACGAGTCACTTCTTGTTTACACTATTTTTTTATGATCCATTAACTCAAATAATTCGTTAAGACAATCTCTTTATAAACCAGCTATAAACACTAAAAAAAAGTACACACCTCTAAACTCGACGGAGAGTACATAACTACATATACACCCTCAAATGGAAAAAAACAAAAAATTGGTTCAAACCATTTAAAAATTCCATAATTAATTTGTTGAGGCTCAAATAAAAGCTCATATCACATGTATCTCACAATCTCACATATAGAGAGAGTGGAGCTTAAGAGAGAGAAAGAGATAGAACAAAGAGAACAAAAAGACAAACATATCAAGCAATAAGGTGAGGCTAGGATTTCCCTATAATCTTCAAGTGCTAGTAAAACCCCAAAACCCCCCCTTATCTTCCTATCTTCTTCTTCTCCTTCTAAACAATCATCCCACCTTCTTTTTTCTTCTTCATTCTTTCTAATTCTTCTCAACTCTAATTTTTTTGCCACCCTTTTATTTCTTCAACTCTAACCAAAAAAAAAATGGCCCCAAAATCTGGTCGAAGTAAGGCTCACAAAACAAAGTCAGATAAGAAGAAGAAAGAAGAAAAAGGTCCCTGTTTTTTCAGTTTTATTTCATTTTTGCTATAATTTTCTTCATTTTCCACCATTTCTAATGTATTTTGTTTATTGAATTAATTGGGTATTTTGGTAATTGCAGTTGTTCCTAGTGTTATTGACATTACTGTCATTACACCATATGACTCCCAAGTTACTCTCAAGGTACATCATAATATTACTATCATATTATATAATATGGTTTTCATAATGAGAATTCATATGATACAAGATTTATAATTTTAACTTAGTTTGTTTTTCCTTTGTATTTTTATGAAGGGTATATCAACTGATAAGATACTAGATGTAAGAAGATTGTTAGCCTCTAATGTGGAGACATGTCATATTACTAATTACTCCTTGTCACATGAGGTGAGTGTAATAAATTTACCAATTTCAAAATAGTATATTATCATTATTATTCTAATTTTGTGGGTTTCAATTTATTTTATGATTTACATGTAAAAAATATGATTTTCAGGTAAGAGGGCATAAATTGAATGACAAAATAGAGATTCCTTCTCTGAAGCCATGTCTGTTGAAGATGGTTGAAGGTAATTACTAATTACTGTATGAATTCAATTAGTTCGTGTAGCACGTGGGATTAACTAAGTTATTTAATTGTGAGCATCAGAATTCACTATTCAGCACATTATAATAACATGAAGAATATCTTTTCAACAATCAAGACTCAAGAGTACGTTTACTAGTTGCCACTAACGATGAAATTTTAAATTATACTCCATACTTTTAGTGGCCTAATCATGGTTACTAGGAATAGTGAATTTTGTTAATTTCTTTTTGAAAAAGATTGAAGACCTTTATATTATGAGAAGATTGAATTCAATGTGGAAAAAGTAGATCCTGGCAAGTACACAAAATGTTAAAAGAAGTAGACAACCCGAATTTTAAATTCAAGACGCAATGAATATTTGAGAGTACATATGTAATCTTGCTTTAGATGGTTTGCATCTTTTGAATAATGATAATACAATTTTATGACATAGACCATATACATATATCATATATGTAACCTTTGCCTGTTTATTTAGAACTCACTCATGCGTAATCCATCATCTTAAATTACATTCTTTTTGTTGATATTGTAAATGAGCGATTAAGCGCAGTGATGTAGACGGAATTCAATCCCATGTTTTGGGTACCACCTCACAAGACTTACGAACTAAGATAGATGGAGTCCACATCTTAAATTACATTCTTGATTAGCGATATTGTACAAAGAGGATATAGAGTGTAAAAGTGGGTTCCTTTTGCTAATATAAATAAAAAAATTACGGTGGTAAAAGAGGGTAAAATTATGTGGGTCCAACAAATGTAGGAAAATAATGGTAAAAGGGAACAAATCGTTACCAAATAGGAGTACTAGTGTACTACTTTCAAAATGGACATAAAAGGAAGGTTTTTTAAAAAATTAATTATTTCTACCATCAATTATTAATTTGAACCTTGCTATAATTTTTTGGCTTTACCTTCTTTGACACTAAATTTTTCATTATGTTTATTGTTTTACGCTCAATAATAGTAAATAAATAAAGATATAACCCCATAAAATACCAAGGTATAAATGGTGAGGTTAATAGTGACAATTATTTAGTGATAAAAACAATGAAAATTTTGTTGCTGAAAGTTTTGTCCGATTGATACAATTGCCAGTAGGTGAAGACATGTGTTTTATTGCATTTGGGTCAAAGGCTAGACAACCAATTTCACAATAAATTCTTTTATTAAAAGCAGAAGTTATGATTGGTACCATTGAGTATTGACATTCAAGGAATTAAACATGTTTAATTTATAGTACACCTACTAGCGCATAGGCAAAACTCATGATTCTCATGTATGCATCATGCACTTGCACCAAAGACAAATAATGAAAAAAAAAGGAAAAAAGGATGTGTGTATCATGCACAATATCTCTTACTAAATATTAAAATCACCAATAAATGGTGCATCTTCATGCACCAATTTCATACACTTGTGTTTAATATACTTATTATATTTGCGTCAAAGAAGTGTTAATATACTTGTCTTTTAACGCAACTATGAAGAATCTTATGGACTTATGGTACATGAACTATGTTATACATGCATCCATTAAGATCTTGTAACTTCTAAGTTAAATATTTCCTCACACTCAATATAAAAACTATGTTTATGCTGAGATATAATTTTTTGTCTACCTCATAGGTAATATTGTTGTTAACAATAGAATAAAATAAAATCCATATCGATGTCAATATAAAATAAAATCCCTATATCCCTAAAAGTGTCTCATAATTATTCTATTTCCTTCACGGTAACACAATTCTTACCCCCCTCTCTACTTTGTTCCTGCCTTGCATGAAAATAACAATCAACTAAAAAGTAAAAGAAGGTAATTAAACAAACAATAGGAGACGAGAGGTGTACTAATAATCCTAATCAACTAAAAAGTAAAAGAAGGTAATTAAACAAACATTACTATTATTTTTATGGTGGGCGAATTACCCAAATGAGTAAATATTGTATTTCCCGACAAATACTAAAACTACGGCCCCGTTCTTTTGGACTGAGAGAAACTGAAATGAACTGAACTGAACTAAACTGAAATTAACTGAATTGAATTGAACTGAACTGAGAGAAACTGAACTATTCTTTTTTGACGGGGAACTGAACTAAAATTAACTGAACTGAACTGAAATTAACTGCACTGATTTGAAGTGAAAATAAGTCCAAAAAAACGGGGACTAATACGTAGTACTACTTAATTTAATTGATCAAGGAAACACCTTGATCAAGGAAACAAGTCAAGGTGTGTTTTTCATAACATCAATCTTGGTAAACGATATCTAATTATTGTTTCAAGAAAATCACAATATCTGATTCTTTGATAATGACAAAGACAGTGCAATAACTGCCTCCATTCTATATTATTTATCAATCTGATCATAATTTTTTTTTTAATTAGCTATTGTATCACTTTGCAAACAGTGTGACACTCATTAATTGTCACATTTAGACATATCCTGTGTAATATCTTATTTCTTATTTTGTCTCTAATATAATACCTATCAAAATGTTCTCTCGAACTTAATGCTAGGAAGTAGTTGGACTTGTGGAGAATAACAATTTGTTCTATATCCACAGATGAATATAATAATGAGGCCCAAGCTCTGGCCCACGTGAGGAGGCTACTGGACATTGTCGCGTGTACAACATGGTTCAATAAGCCCAAAGGACAACGGCCCACATCAGCCGACCACAAATCAAAAAAGGCTAAGGCCCACATTTCAACAAATGTGGGTCCACCACCACCAAATGAAGAAATTAAAAGTAAAAATGAACAGTCAAATTCTGTTATTTCTGAAGAAAATGACATGGCTGCACTTCACCCGACGCCTAAACTCTCTGAGTTTTACGAGTTCTTCTCTTTCTCTCACCTCACTCCTCCACTTCTTGGTGGGTCCCACTTTCTTTGGATTATATTGCTTATAAAATGCTAATGCATGATTGCCCAATTTGCATAAGTTTGAATTTATTTTGTCCAAATGAGTTGGTATTGTGTGACCAATTTTGAGTCACATTTTTTTTAGATTGGTTATGTGGCTCAAATTCACCATATAATACTGACTACTGAGCATGGGATATAATCGCATATATGTCCACAAATAATTGGTGAGGGAAAATTAGTAGGTGTTGATATTTAATATACTTCATCCGTTTCATTATAAGTGAAACACTTACTATTTTAGTACGTTTCAAAATAAGTGAAACATACCTTAAATGGAAAAAAAGGAAGTGATAAAAATAACAAGAGTATCCATTACAAACTTGTGTGGTTTGCTTTTCTCTCTCCTCATTTTGATAATGAAAAGGGTATTTTATGACTTTTTGCCTTTTGAAAGTGATGTTTATTTAATTTTATGCCCAATCCATATATTTCACTTATTATGGAATGGAGGAAGTATTGGTTGTATCGTTATATGTATTGGCTTTTTAAATTGGTTGTTTAAGCTAACTGTTTGCAAAAATGTTTGGTAAAACTAGTTGTGACTGTTGGTTGTTTATCAGAGAATTTGTGGACTAACAATCCAATAACCAATCCAATAAGCTGCTCTAGATAATTTTTTCATTTTGACATATGCCAATTTTTCAGCCAACCAAAAAGTCAATAGCCAAAAACTTTTCTTAGCTGTTTGACCAAGTTGAAAAAGCCAAAAGCCAATGAAAAATCATTTACCAATATGACCATAATCTTGTGGTTCATAGGGACTTAAAAATGTAGGTTAGAATTAAGGAACTTTTATTGTCAAGGGTTTTAAATTGCGCAATAGAATAAGGAGCGGATTTCAACTACTTGCTCCATAATAAAATAGATTTTACACTTTAAAAATTGCACTTTTTACCTGCTATATCTGACTATACATTTTTTAGTTTTAGATAAGATTAACCGTTACTATATGATATCTTGTTGGATTCATCTCAATGTATACTAACTTCATATAATTTTTATTAATACGCAATTAAAGTTATTAATGGTCAAAATACTGCATCGATAAACGTGAAAGTTAAAGTATAACCTCTATTTCGTTATAGAGGGAGTAGTTTAATTAGATACGAATTTTAAGTCGGTAAGATAAAAAGAACTCCATAGAACGGAAAATGAGTATTGAAAAATTGTGTAAACACGATGTGAGGCGATCCCACCAATTCTGGAGTTGCACCGTTGCACGCCAAATGTCCCAGACTTTCTAATTTTGCTTGTTAATTTGTCGTTTGGTTCAGACTGAGGTCTCGAAATTTGTCCATTTTCCTTAAATTTACTTTCTTATTCAAGTAATATTTTTTTGTTTCCTTTTGTTTATGTTTTTTTTACATTTCTTTTTGCAATGGTTGGTTGTAGGTATTAAGAGATCTGAAAGAAAGTCAGAAGAAAAACGTGACGGCGACTTTTTTGAGCTACAGGTATACCATATTGTGGGACCTTGATTTATATTGTACGATACTTTTTATCGTACTTCCTCCGTTCTGTTTTAAATGAAACATTGGGTGAAATGACACTATTCATTGATCAATTTTACACATTGTTACGTATGGACAATGGTCACTTTATGCCGAATTCAACTCCATGATTATAACTTTATAAGTATAATCCCTTTTTGAGTTTTGTCCATTTGCATATTGATGGGGTCAGGTAATTATTTATGGGATTTGGATTCTGTTCTTATGGTTCAATTTGAAGTCAGAACACACAGTTCAAGATCTTGTTTTTTGTATTTTATATGGCTCAACATTGGACAACACATAGAAGAGATTAAATAAATAAAAAAGTGCAAAGATGTGCATATTATCATGTTAGTGTTTTGCAATTTGAGATTGATGGTTCAAGCTAGCTACGTGACAATGGTCGTGTTCACCTCACGTGATTTTTATTAAACGAACTGATAATATAATGTTTTGAACTATTCATACATACTTTTACAAATTGAAACTAATTTTGCTAATTAGACTTGTTTCGTACCTGTTAATTCTGGTTTTCTATGGTCTTTCTCTTTGTAATATATTGGTTTTTACTGATTGAAACTGATGGAAAGTAATGCTTGCTGATTGATACTGATTTTAGTTGATAGAAACTAATTTTTTTTTATTTACTATTAAAAGCGATTTTACTTAAATTTTGCTGATCACAGCCGATTTTACAAGTTAATAATAAGGATATTTGCTGACAAAAAGGAGTAGATTTGGAATGTAGTAAATTTTATTTGAACCAATTCTATTCTGAACACTGTGTGATTGCAACTGTAATAGTGGTTATAGTGGTGCTAGTTGTGAGTACGTAGTTTACTAATGCAGTTGAATATAGATCAAAATTTGCAATGGGAAGATAATTCAAGTAGCTGCATCGAGAAAGGGTTTCTACACTTTAGGCAAACAGTTAGTACAGTCTCACTCCCTAGTGGATCTCCTGCATCAACACAGCCAAGCATTCGCGAATGTGAGTAGTCTTCAGAACTAAGAAACTACATAGATTGGTTCTTAACTCGAAAACAATTCGTTAAAATTGTGGTTGGTTTTTTTTACTTCACAGGCATATGATACCCTGATCAAAGCTTTTGTGGAACACAATAAGGTTACTCACTTACTTGCATCCCTTTTAGCAAGTACTTCTATGTTTTGTTGTAATGATCTTTGTGCCTCATAAGAATTAAAGGAATCAAACTCATGAAACTATGTGAAATTTCAGTTTGGTAATCTTCCTTATGGATTTCGAGCAAACTGCTGGCTTGCCCCACCTTCTGTTACTGAATCTCCATCAAACTTCCCACCCATACCAACTGAGGATGAGAACTGGGGTGGAAATGGTGGAGGACAAGGAAGGGATGGTGAGCATGATCTTCGACCCTGGGCTACCGAGTTTGCTACTTTGGCTAGCCTGCCTTGCAAAACTGAGGAGGAGAGAGTGATACGTGATCGAAAGGCATTCTTGCTTCATAGTTTATTTGTCGACGTTTCAATCTTTAAAGCTGTAGATACCATTCGCCATTTGATAGAGTCAGACTCGCAAGGAAGAGATTCCCATGAAACCCGTGTAGGTGACCTGTCTATCGTGGTTAAACGTGAATTAGCTGATGCTAATTTGAAGCCTGTTGATAAGTCTCTCTTCTATGAGGTGCCTGAAATATCCACTAAAGAAGCTCTCAAGAGGACCTTGATCAAAGGGTTGACTGCCGATGAAAATGTGACTGTTCGTGTGAGCTTCTTGTTGATCCATTTGTAGTTGCAGTTGCTTTAATTATGAAGATAGGTTAAATGATGTAGTAAACTGTATATTTTTTCTTCAGGATATTTCTGCACTTGGAACAGTCACTCTGAGGTATTGTGGGTACACGGCAACTGTCAGAGTTGTGGGAGATGTCAAGAAGAAGTTTGAGCACCATGATATCGAAATCAATGATCAGCCTGATGGAGGAGCTAATGCCCTCAATGTTTACAGGTAATTTTCTATGCTTCTCAAATGCATTTTACTTTTTGACCCTTCTTATCTAATATCTACTGTAAACTGTTAGTTCAAGTAATATTTGTTAAAATCATAAATGCTCATGATATTTTGATTCTGGTTACACAGCATGATTCCACCATATATCTTTTAGATTTAAGTAGTGTTCTTTGTCCAACATAAATGAGCAAAACTTTGATGACCTAAAGTTTTTACTTGTTATGACTTATGAGTATTGTTGACATTATGAACATAAGCTTGCTATGCATTTTTTTTAAGCAACTAAAATAATTTGTAATTCCATTATTGGCATAGCATTATTTTTATAAGCCTTTTGAAAGAAATGCTTCATAAATAAGTACAGTATGTATCTGTCTACTGATATACTTATATGGGCCATGGTCTTGGATAATATGTATGTTTACAGCTTAAGGATGCCCGTACATAAGCCGCTAAATGCTGAACTCTCTGGAGAAAGCGCGTCTCTCCTGTCACATTCTGATGAACTAGAAAATTCTAGATCTCAAGTCGTTAAAATACTTAATAATAGCTTAGCTGCTTTGGAGGAGGTAGAGAAGCCAGCGGAGGCTGAAGTGGGAATTAGATGGGAGATTGCTTCATGTTGGGTGCAGCATTTGCAGAAGCAGGAAAGTGCTGAAAATAATTCCAAGGAAGCTGTGAATGGAAAAAACAGTGAAGTGGCTGTCAAAGGTTTAGGAAAGGAATTCAAATTGCTGAAAAAAAGAGAGAAAAAGCTGAACGATGTGGACTCTTTAGATGGATTGGAGGAGAAAGAATCTCAAGTTACTGGCCTTGAATCTAATGATGGAATCAGCAAAAATGGCGAAGCTTCTGAGCTAGAAAAGCTGCTTTCTGAAGAAGCCTTCTTGCGGTTGAAGGAAACTGGAACGGGTCTCCATCTAAAGGTCTTTAAAATTTCCTTGAAAGATAAACCCGTTTGAATTTGGACTTTTTTTTGCTGATCATTGTCTTTGTTCCCTGTCAGACTGTAGATGAGCTTGTCACTATGCTTCAAAGCTATTATGATGAAATTGCTTTACCAAAGCTGGTAATTAGTTGATTGCCAATAATTTTTTGGATTATATGTTGTTCATTTTCTCCTTTGATTTTCTGTTGTCTAAGGAAAGCATTTTTATTGAGCTCAGGTAACAGATTTTGCATCACTTGAACTTTCTCCTGTCGATGGGCGTACACTTACAGATTTCATGCATCTCAGGGGACTGAAGATGTCTTCCTTGGGTCGTGTGGTGAGGAAACAGTTTAAATCAATTTATTCAAACCTACACAATATTGCCAAATACTACTGTAGTGCTAAGGAGCCTTCTAACTTTCCACCATGATTTAATTAATGAAATTCTAAATCTCTTGCATGTGATTCAGGTTGAGTTAGCTGAGAAGCTTCCTCACATTCAATCCCTATGTATACATGAGATGGTCACTAGGGCTTTCAAGTATGTTGTGAAAGCTGCCGTTGCTTCTGTTGATGAAATTTCACAAGTAACATCAGCAATAGCAGCATCCTTGAATATTCTATTTGGGTCTTGCTCAACAAATGGTAACGAGGATGCCGATTGTCAAGACTACGAGCTCAAACTTAGGTGGTTAAGGGCCTTCCTCTTAAGCAGGTTCGGGTGGAAGCTCAACGATGAATTCCTTCACTTGAGAAAGCTGTCAATTCTTCGAGGCCTGTGCCACAAGGTTGGTATTGAGCTGGTTCCGAGAGACTATGATATGGATTCTCCAAACCCTTTTAGGAAAGATGATATCATCAGCTTGGTACCTGTGTGCAAGGTGAATATTTTTCTTTTCCCTTCATTCTATTTCTATGTCCTTGATATTATAACATTATTTTTCCTGATGGTCTGGTTCTTTTAACTGTCCTCTGCAGCATGTGATATGCTCTTCTGCAGATGGTCGAACACTATTGGAATCCTCCAAGGTAGCACTAGACAAGGGGAAGCTAGAAGATGCTGTTACTTATGGAACAAAAGTATGTGTTAAATGTTAAACCTATACTGTGTTTAAGCTCAATATTTAAGTTTTCCCCAATTGAAATAATATCCTGAAATTAATTTATGTATACTAAATGTGAAGGCTCTGGCAAAGATCATAGCTGTTTGTGGCCCCTATCATCGAACAACTGCTGGTGCCTATAGTCTTCTTGCTGTAGTGTTATACCACACAGGGGACTTCAATCAGGTAAAGTAGCTAATGTTAAAATTCGTGGTATCTATTCTCACTGGCATATTTCATTGATATGACTAATCATTGTCATTTTCAGGCTACCATATATCAGCAAAAGGCCTTAGATATCAATGAAAGAGAACTTGGGCCTGATCATCCTGATACCATGAAGAGTTACGGGGATCTTTCAGTGTTCTATTATCGTCTACAACACATTGAATTAGCACTCAAGTATGTATTTTTTCTTTTCTAGCTTGTGTGCTTTACTAGATGATTTTTATCCCTCTGTTGTCCTCAACTCTAAGTACCAAATTTGATGCTATATTGCTAGGTATGTCAATCGTGCTTTATTTCTGCTTCACTTCACATGTGGACTATCCCACCCAAATAGTGCTGCAACTTATATAAACGTAGCCATGATGGAAGAGGGGATGGGAAATGTCAACTTTGCTCTACGTTATCTCCATGAAGCCTTGAATTGCAATAAGAGGCTCTTAGGAGCTGATCATATCCAGGTTTCTTTACGACCTTCTCTTTTTACATTGTTGTTGGAGCTCAGGGTGTGGTCATCATGCTCTGAGAGTGTGAGTTACATGCCGATGTTTTTTACATTTGCATGTTCTTCTTATGAAGTTTATACTAATAGCCTTGTAAGTGCAATGAAAACAACATGCAAGTAAGTTGATAAAAAGAACATGGACATTTAATGCAAAGAACATGTGGGTGTGGTGAAAGGAACATGTGAACCAAAGCATGACATTCATTATGCTCTTGGGTGTAGGATCTAAGTGTCGCTCATCATTAGGTTTTTTAAGTAAAATGTTTTGAAATTGTTGTTATCAGACTGCTGCCAGTTATCATGCCATAGCAATTGCACTTTCACTTATGGAGGCGTACTCACTTAGTGTTCAACACGAGCAAACTACGCTAAAAATTCTTCAAGCCAAGCTTGGACCAGAAGACCTTCGAACTCAGGTAAATGGTGGGATGTCACTTTTATGACATGTTCGACTTATAATCATAAGTTATGCAAGTTGATCTTGAAAACTAATCAAAATAAAAGGTTTCAGAGATACTCATCCTATGAAGTTGATTGTGTTTATAGGATGCAGCAGCGTGGCTGGAATATTTTGAATCGAAAGTCATAGAACAGCAGGAACTGGCAAGAACAGGGACACCAAAGCCGGATGCATCGATTGCTAGCAAAGGGCATCTTAGGTACTAAAAATGTTTGGCTGAGTTGTTGTAGTTGGAAGTTATGCACATGGTAAATGTAAGGTAATCATGATGCTAACTGTGGTAACCTAACTTAATGCAATGAGATGATTATTAAGGTTTTAGGTGTAGTTGACAATGCTTGACATTGGAACATAAAGTATCTTTAGGAAATCTCCCTGTTCTATTCCTCTCCCCTCCCTCCACCCCCCGCCCCGGCTTGGAAAGGAAAAAATCCTTATAAGAGGGTCAAAGAAAAAGGTAGTACAAAAAGAATTGAAGAGCAAAAAGAAGAAAAGGAGGGAAATAGAACGGAGAAGAGGAAAAAGAACAAGAGATGTACTGGTGGGGAATGGTGTGAAAATTTGATCATTTGCTCAGGAACAAGTTATTTTGTGTTTTATCAGGAATAAGCGAGAAAGAAGGGTGAATATATACTTGTTCCATCCAGAATTGGTATTCATATATTCCATTTGAGGATGTCCAGATAAAATTAGTCTTGGGAAGATGACAGAACCTACCTACTATTATTTGTGTGTGTGTGTGTGTGTGTGTGTGTGTGTGCGCCTGCATATTCATGTCTTAAGGTTAAACAACCAAGTAGATGAACAAGAAGAGAAACATTGACACACCATTCCAATATTGAAGGAACATGCTTAACCAAAAGAAAGGAAAATCTTGGTTAGCTTAAGACCATGATCTTTGGTGGGACATAATCATGTTTTTCCTACGTACTAATGAGTAATGACTAGTGAGCAATAAGAAGAAAAGGATATATAGAAAATTTCATCTTCTTTTCTATTAGCATTGTTGTTTGGGATTCTCTGCAATTATATCTACTAAATTAGTTATCAAGGTGGTAACTGAATTACCTGATCTTTTGACAGTGTATCAGATCTCCTTGATTTTATTAGTCCTGATCATGATCCCAAGGCGGGAGATTCTCAGAAGAAACATAGGCGTTCAAAGGTATCCAGTCGCTTTCTTATGAAATTTGTATATTAGGGTTTTTGATTATCTGCTCGTTCCATATCTAATGAAACATAGGACGTAAGGAGTACATACCTTTAAAAACTGTTCCTATTACCTTGGACAAGTTTGTATAACTCTTTTTCATGGGTTCACTAGATATTGCAGGTTGCTGAAAATTCACAGGGTCAAGAGCATCAGATTCCAATATCCAATGGCTTAGAAGATGAACATCATGTCATAACAAATACTATTGTTCTGGAAGAAAAAACTGTTGATAAGGTAGAAAAACCGATTCCTGAAGAATCAAATGATAGTGATGTTACAGTTGGTAAGCAGGTCGTCACTGGAGAGTTTGTCGATACAAGCTCAGACGAAGGGTGGCAAGAAGCCAACTCAAAAGCGCGTTCTGCTAATGGGCATGAACATAAGTTTAGTAGGAGAAGGCCTAATCATCTGAAAGTAAAAGTTAAAGATGGTCAAGTATCTGGAGTTGTGCCTAGAGAGCCGAGAGTGATCAACATTAACATGAACATGAAGGACTATTCTCCGCACAAGAAATCAAGAGCAAATCAATCAAAGAAAACTGCTTTAACTGCTATGGCTTCGAAGGCATTTTCCTACAAAGAAGTTGCTATGTCACCCCCAGGAACTATATTCAAGCCCGTGCAGCAGACGGAAGAAACAAGTAATGCAGAAGAAAAGAAAATTCCAGAATCTGCTGAAGAATGTGAGAAAAAAAATGATGTGGATCACGTGAATTTTGCTGCTGAAGAAGTTGATAAAGTTTCTGATGATAACTCAAATTCTTCTTCAGAAGGGGAAACACCAGTGGTTCCTGAAAATGGAGAAATGCCGGGTTTGGATAGTCAGGAAAAGACGGCCTTGGAAACAAAAGCGTCAAAGCTCTCAGCTTCGGCTCCACCATATAAGCCAACCACTTTTGGAGCAACCAACTTTTATGAGTTCCCTCCAATTTCTGCTAGGGTTGCATGTGGTCCGAGATCACCTTTGTATTACAGAACGAACCATTATGTGGCAGCCAAGCAAGGCGCGACAGTGATGAACCCAGATGCCCCTGAATTCGTACCCCAGAAACTGGCAGCTGATGTGATCAAGGATGCAGGAGAAAGTGATGGCAAAGAAGTGGTAAAAGATGATAGATCAAAGAGGAGTACTTCTGAGGCTGAAAAAGCAGAGTTAGCAAGGCAAATACTGCTTAGTTTTATTGTAAAGTCAGTGCAGAAAAGTTCAGATCGTTCAAACGAGTCTTCTAAGACTGTGAAGAAGTCAGGAAACTGGCAGAATTCTTCAGAAGCTATAGCAAATGACAGTGCAATTATCCAGATTTTTCAAGGAAGTGAAGAAAAGTCGGATGGGGTTGTAAGATCGAATGAACCAGATAAGCTAAATGCTGCTAAAACTGCAAATAAAGTCGGTGATGGAGAAGGTTTTGTTGTTGTTTCGAAGAGGAGGAGAAATCGGTCACATATTGCTGCTAATAACGGCGTTGCAAATAATCTTTACAATCAACAACAATCAATCTGCACTTGAAAAGATGGTTGAAGAGAGGTATATTATGTATTCTTTTGCATGCAGCATCATTTTAGGGGATGTTGCAGAGTAAAACTACTACTATTTTTGATGGAGAAGTAGTCATCTGTGTTGAGGTGACTAAGCCCCGAGGAAATGATACAGTGATGAGGTTGCTTTCATTGGGTTATGACAATGAGAAGATGGTCTGTTTCTCTCTTGTAGATGTTGGTTGATTATGAGTAACAGCAGCTGATAATTTACATTCTCTTTGCTTTTGTATCAAATAGTTTCAAATTGATGTGTAAAATAAACTTTGACCCTACCTATTTGTCTATGTAATACTTCCATGCTTGTTGAATAAAAGCTAATCTAAATTTATACCAAAATGTTTTGAAAATCAAAAGCTGGTTGAGGTTGTTTTTCTTTTACCCTCTTAATTTCTTTCCTTTAATATTTGGGAACAAGATTGTTTGCATTATTTCAATATAATAAGTTTGACTATTAATATGTTAGACGGAGGATTTCAACCTCCCACTTTTTCACAGAAACTAATGAGTTCTAGCCCTAACCAGGCTATGAATGAACAATTTTTTATGCAGCAAAAACAGGCAGCAGAGCTACAAGGAGAATATTTGTACCATAAACACACTGTAGACCTTGTAGGGAGCAGAAACCAACAATTACTTACAGATACCTCGACCTACAGAAAAAGCTAACTAAAATCACTGAGTAAAATTTAGAACTCAAAACACAGTTAGCATCCTACCAAACATCCTTTAGAATAAGAAATGAAGAACCTTTATCAAATAGACCTTTTCATTTCTTAACAGCCAGACTCAAACTACAAACCAAAAAAACATTGAATCCCCTAGCAGAAAAAAGAGGAGGAACTCATGTTTTAGAATTAATTACACAAAAATGTGAAGATAGTTTCATCAAACACATGATTAGCTTACAAAAGAAATTGGTTCAACTCAGCTTTAAAGAACCAATCAATGGCAGATACATTACAGGAATTCTGATAACTCAAGATTTCCATACCATCCTAGATATGGATATTGACCAGACCAATATAGTTTATACATGGTTGTTTAAAGCTAATATCAGGCTTTATGAAACCAACCTCAGTAGAAAAGAGATTGTAGAACTTATGGATTATGGAATGGTTGATAGTTTATTCTACAAAACTAAAGACCAATTTCCAACAGCTATTAGTGAGAGTTTGACCTATTGCATTGACTTCTGCTTTAGGCCAAAGGAAACTAATTGTGTACAAATTATTAGTTCAGTTCCAAAAATTACAGGGTTCATTGAAGAACCAGCCTACCAACAGTTTTTTATAAATCCAGTTACATACATTGGGTCTTCACCACCTCAAAACTTTCAGCATGTAGAGAATCAAGCCCTTTATCGATGGTTGATGGACAAAGAACCACAAAGAGGAACAACCTGGATAAATTGTAATCTACTAAAAGAAAGCAGATATTTCGAAATATGGGGACCAATGAATGTAAAGCTAAACATTCCTCCATATGGGATCGCATTATCACTAGAAGATCATGCAGAGTTAATTAGTGAAGACGAAGATGGTGACGTTAGCCTGGATCTACAGGGACGTGGCCCATATGAATAAACAAAAACAGCAGATAAGAATAAACAAAAGATGGTGGAAGCTGACTCAGCAAAGCAGCCGCCTTATTACTATTGCAATAATGTAATCAGACAAAGGATGAATCATCCTTATTTGAATATAGCTTTAGCTTTATTCGTGTACAATAAACGTTGTAAAAAGTAGTGAGTCACTACTTTATTTTAAATTAGGACCTTTGATTTAAAGCAACAGTCTAGACCAGTTATGCTTTATGAAAAACAGATTCCTTAAAATTAGTATAAAAGAGCTCATTCAGCATCAGTCTTAGGCAGAATGAAGTTACCATTGTAAAACAAACAACTCAACTCTCTCAATAAAAATGCAATCTTTCTAAACGCCTTTTTCTTATAGCTAAGTAAGTTTAATAATTATCTTTCTTTAGCAACAAAAATCAAACACAAAGATCCGAATTGGAATTACCCCTCCAATTTAATTAGCATTATCATAATTGCTCTTCTTTAAAAAATATGGATGATATTTTTGTTTTCCTTAAAGATGCTATTATTGTATTTAGCTTTGCACTAGTAACTAAATTTTTATTTATTGAATTAAAGGCTCAAATACTATAATGCTCGTCAATACATTAATTGTAATTACGAAATATCAAAATAACCGAGTAACAAAACTCGGAATAAGTAACAAACTGTTCAAATTCCAAATTTTTAGAAATTGGTTTAGCCGGGTTAGAGCTGGTTTCAGTTTTACAGCATTGGTCCGAACCAGTTCCTATAAGTTTGACCGGGGTACCTGGTGTTGATTAGTCGTACTAAATATGAGTTTTGGGGTGAAGTACAAATCAATCCATAAGTTTCAGGTTTATTGAGAATTTTAGGATGATAAATTAATGTAAATAGGGTTATTTTTTTAAAAAAAGGCTTGTGTTTTAGTTTATTTTTCGATCCACTATGTAGTGTTATAGTCTTGTAGTCAATGGGAAGTATAATTATCAGACGATAAATTGGAGAGATATAATTATGTGTCTAGCCGTTATGGTGAATCATACATAATTCACGAGGCCCAAAAACAAAGAAAATAACACTTCTACAAAAGATCATACCCGAACAAAATTGTACCTAGACGCTCCACACAGTCAACACCCAATATGAGAAGCTAGTGTGGGCCTGTAGTGTGGGCCACAGGCCCACAACCATATCAGGCTATCAGCATGGAATTGGAGCTGAGCCAGCTGGCATATACTTGACGTAGACATGTTAGCGCCAAATATGTGTTTGTGACTTGACTGTTCGAATTAGATGTGTGTCTCTATTTTTAACTTCATGCAAAATAATTCATTTTCTTTGGACTATAAAAACCCAATTTTTACATTTTTGTTAGTAATAGTAATCTCACAAAGATTCGAATTATTTTTCTAAAGTTTCAAGTTTTCTTTGTTATATCCCTAGTTTACTCAATTTTTTTACTTAATGTTTCAAGTATTTAAGGCTTATTTACTTCACCTGGTTTTCTTGAACTGAACTTATTTCACTGATATAAACTTAATTCTTGTTGAAGTGAACTTATTTTTGCTTAAAAAAACTATTTTTTTACTTAACATAGCTTAATTTTACTGAGCTGAACTATTTAATTGATTTTATATTGTTTTCTCTTATTAATTCAATAATAGAAGCTGATATGTCTTGTGCACTAGATAACTAGGTTGATGAGCCCCTTACCGAGTTGTCGCTGTGAGCTTGGTGAGACTCTCAAGATTTATCCATCATCGAAGGTGCAAATGTTCGTCTTGAAAGAATTTCCAATACATCTTCACCTTATCCTATTTATTATATATTTGTACAGACGTACATTTTAATAATTATTTTTTGGCATAATAATTATTGTAATCATATATAGGCAAAAATGTGTCTTTTGAGAATAATTTTGAATTGTTCACACACAAGTCGCTTTTCGAAAAAAAAGAAAGAAATACTAGACATATTATCATTAGCCGAAAAAATATGTAACATTACTCTATCTAATACTATGTCCTCTAAGAAAATATTTCTTCTATGTAAACGCCTTACATAAATATTATTAACACATAATACATATTCAACAAGTGATGCGAGTTTAAGTCTTAATATATCTATGTGACAAATTAAAATTTTCAACGTATCCAACTAACTTATTATCAACTTCTCCTTTTTAATCATATGGCCTTCATGATCTAATTAATCAAAAACACTCAGCACTTTCTCTTAATAGAAAAGGAAAGTCTCAAAGATAAAACTTTAGTAAGACATTAATAGATTATATCTGTATTAAGCATTCCATATGTCATTCTACATTGTCATAAAATGCACATATATACTTAATAAATCTTATTGATTGAATAATATATGAGACAACCATATATTAGCTTCTTCATTTTCCAATAACAAACTAATAGTAGTTAAAATAAACAAAATCATAGAGCTAATTAATTAAGCACAATTAAATTTAATCCTGACCATCTCTAGGAGAATGAAGAGGAAACAAAGGCAAGAGTTGAGGCTCATTATCTCTAAGATTACTACTTAATGGATTAACCGGGTGCAAATAAAACCCTTTTTCAGCAATAACAACCCTTTCTTCTTCCTCACTCATACTACTTCTTCTAGTTCTAGGGCCAGTCCTTGGACTTGGGCTTCCCACCCCAAGGCCCAGCCCATCCAAAGTCGAAACAGGTGAAACCATAGCAACCTCATTCCCTCCTCGGGCCCTAATAAGCCCATATTTAGGCCCATGATAACGAGGACTATTATCATTAAGCTTGATCATCTCCAACTTTTTAATACCACCTTGACCTTGTTGCAACCTCCTCTCACGAAGCTTAAAAACCGCGGTGTCCGTGTGATCCACGTCCGAAACCGGCTGCTTGACCGTGCCGCTTTGCGAACGAGAGCCGGTGAGCTGCTGGACGATGGCCCGGAAGTTGGAAGGGTTAGCTTGGACAAAGGTAGTATTGGTGGTTAATGAAGAAGTGTCATAAGATATATGATGCATGGATTGTTGTTGTTTGGTAGTATTGGTAGAGTTAGAACCCATGATAATATGATGGTAGTTATTATTATTAGAAAGAAAGCATGAAATTTGTGAAGATTTTTCTTTTGGGTTTTAAAGGAGCAAAAAACTAGCTAGCTAGATATATAGATAAAACATAGTAGTTTGGGGATATTAGTGTGAAGGTGAAATGGTGTACCGCGTGGTTTAAAGGGGAAGAAAGAGGAAGGATTTTTGTCATGCCATAAAGACGTTTTCAGTGATCATATAATATAAATGGTATAGTTGTGGATATGCATGGGCTAGGTTTTGTGTTTATAGATGTTTTTGCAGCTGGAGGAATTTGAACTTGAATTTGCATTAATGTCTTTGTTGTTCTTACAAATCTTCCCCCCCAAAAAAAGGACTTTTAGTTATAATTCCTAAGGTATGTGTCTAGCTAGCTAGTAGCTAGCTTAAACTAAAAGAGACTTTTATTAGGTTGATATGAATGTGTGAAAGACATGTAAAAAATTAAATGAAGTAGTATATTTCAAACGAAATACCTTCATGACTCATGAGGTTGCACTACTAAGGAAGCGATACATTGATTATGTTATACTCGTTCCTGTTTGTTTTTAGTGGTAACTTTACCAATTTAGGAGTTAAAAATTTTAATGCAGTTTTTGATCGTATTTTTTCACTGATATATATAAACAAAAGTGTTGTCATGTGAGATCTTGTTAGTTTGTTAATTTTTTTTTGGTGAATTGTTAGTTTGCTTGAATTTGTATTTTTATTGTAATTTTGCAAGATGTTGATATTAATGGTCAAAGTTGTACATTTTTTTTGATAATTAAAGTTGTACATTTGAGACGGCAAAAAAGAACATGTGCAATCGAAAAGAAACGAAGGCAATACATTTTTCCTTCACTATTTTTCTTGAAAGAAGGTTGGTTCAAGAGTATTTTCTTATATATTGAAAAAAAACATCATGCCCTATTCAACTTAGAAACCATTAGTGGTTTATATTTAAAAGGGTTTTAGACGATGTGAAACATATCTTTTAATTCTATATCAATTGCAACATTATCCTTATTTAGAATGCTCATATTTATTATATCGTATCCCTTATTTGATAATATCTTCTCTGTGTAACTCTTATTGTAAGAAAAACATTACTTATTAGTAGTACTTTCGAATGTAGTACTACCATAAGATTCATAACCCTAAATCACACTCCTCAAACCAGTAGTAATATTCATAAATCATACTAATAGCTTTTAGTTTGAATTAATTGTAGATCAAAGGTAGTAGTACTCCAAAATTGATGGCAAAAGAGTTCGAAATTTGAAAAATGAAAAGGATGAGTAAATGAAAAGCGTGAGGCATGAGCTGGCCTGAGTAGCGGCACCTGTAAAGATGTCATAACGGGGTCAGTGGGGCATTGAAAACGGTAAACGAGAGAAAGACACTGAAGAAGCACTTAAATTCCAATTCAATTAGGAAGAGATGCTGCAGATCAAAGAATTTAGTACGTGACCCCCCCCATTTCTCTCTCTTGTCTATGACTCTATGTTACTATAGTCTATAGTATCATATGAAAATGATGGAGTGTTGTGTATGTAAAATGTAATTGTATTAGTAGTAGCTTTTCCAACGTTATATTTGTTGCTTCTCTCTATTAATCTTTCCTTCTATTGGGTTTGCGTGAGGGGAATGTATTTTTGCCAAACATAAGGAAGTAACGCCCTTCTTTAGGATTGCTTCCCTTGGAGGGTTTTTGTTTCATGACTATTTTTCCTTGCTTTTGTTGTACTATCTTTTGTCTATCCTTAGCTTGTAATTACTATATATATCATCGTCGTTGAAGTCCATCTGAATCTTACTATCCTGTAATTTATAATCTAAAACAATGTAACCGATTTGAATCCTTAATATCAGCAGGATCTTACTGTCCTTTTTGGATAAAAATTTACTCCCTCTGTCCCAAAGTACTCTTTACACTTTCCTTTTTTATCTGTCCCAGAATACTCTTTACACTTCTATCTTTGGATATGACCCACTATTATTTTAATCCTTCTAAGCATTGGCCCACACACTCTCTCCTCTAAATAAAATAATACCACTCCTACTACCCACCAACTCTAACCATGGCCCACACTCTCTCTCCTTAAAATAAAATAATACTACTTTTACTAACTACTAACTACTACTCCCTCTGCTTTTTTTTATTTGCTACATTTGACTTGCACGGTTTTCAAAGCATTATTTAACTCTTAATATCTCTTATTTCGCTTAAGTAAAAATTATAAAAATTTGATATTATGAATCTACACGTCGAGACGAATCTAACAAGATCACACATGACTATATTTTTACTTATAAAATAATCAAAATAATTGGTCAAAGTAGTGACTTCATTCCCAAGGAAACAAATGTAGCAAATAAAAAAAAGCAGAGGGAGTAACTCCTATCACATATACTTTTCAATAAAATAACAATTGATAACCAAACAACAACTTATCATCTAAAACTACGTGCATTAATAAGTGTCAAGAGTATTTTGAGACGGAGGGAGTATATCGTTATGATGTTATTATAATTTCACACCCTTAAACGATCTAATCCGACATGCAATGATAACTTGAGATGGTTTATATTTATTATTATTATTAATTAGCTCCTTTTTGCAGATGACTAAAGTACGTAATAACTGTTGATATGCATCCAAGTCTCAATTTTAACAATTATCTAGAGGAGTTACTACTTGTGGATTCGAAACCATTACTCTTTTTAATTATGATAAAAAAGTAGAGCACGTCATAAAATATCGAGACCCCCTTATATAAATATGAGATTATTGTGTACTCTCCTTATAAAATGATTTTGAGATAAAAATGTCACTAAGCGCTTTTTTACGAGCATAGAGGAGAACTTATTTACAAGCATGTGAGAAAGTCATCAAAATATCAAGTGGCCACTACCTTTCATTTAAAGTATATCACAACATGAAGCACGTAGCAAGAGAATTATTTATATTCGTATATTTTGATGGGGCTTAATAGTCAGATGAATATCTCATAATTCTATTATATATATAAAATTGACGGTAAAAGATGCATTTGAGTCTTTTTTCCACGGATGTTTGATTTTACTGTGCATATGTTTTCCTTTTAATTTTTATGAATCTTTGAAATCCCCTAAATTTTCATCTTTCAACCGATTACTCTCCTTTTCCAGTTATTAACTTATTCTGCATAAGGGTCAATAAAGAAAGAGGATAACAAGGGATGAAAATAAGGGAAAAAGAAACAAAGGGAGAATTAAGTGTGAAGGATGAAAATTCAAGGAAAGAAGGTGAAGCGCACTGCTAAAGGTGAAGGAGGGCTTCCAACCAAACTAAGTCAACCTTGATTATTCGTTGTTTTAAATCGTACATTTTTTTTTTAAATTAAAAATTAATTCATTGACTCAAAGTCATACGACATCTACAATAAAAGTCAAAACTAAACAAATACATATCAAAATGATACAATTCTAATATGACAAAACCACGATCGTTGAGTAGATCTAACACTTCTGAAAACCCTCGTCTTTCACATCGCTGTCTGATGCAGCCTTCTGCAAGGGGGTCTATCGATCTTTTGTAGTTTTGAAGTAGAACTGGATCCAATTCAAGTGATTGTAAACGAAGTACTGACATCTGTTGCAACCCCGCACAAATTTCAATCAACAAATCAACCTCTTGAATTACACAAAAACCCAAAAACAAAGTCTCCAAACTCTCACATGGAGAGACATAAAACCCAATATATGGGTAGATATAACCCAATAAATGGGTAGAAAAACTCTCCATTAAAGAGAGACTGAAGTTTATTAGAAACATTAACATAAAAACTAGTAACAAAAGGAGAAAAGGGGCTTACCACCGCCCAAAAGGGTGGCGGTAGCCCCTAGGTTGAAAATTAGGGTTTTGTGGAAGAGGAGAGAGAAGAGAGAAAAAAGGGGGAGGAGGCGCCTCGTTTTAAATCGTACATGGTACCACCAATTACTCATTAACCAATTATATATCTTTAGAATCCTTCTCATATTTAATTAAAATTTTTAATTTTTTTTTATGAGATTCAAATTTGAAGTTTAAAAAAACCTATTGGATTTGATCAAAATGAGAAAATTTCCTCATTTAATTATATAGATATCACAGACTCACAGTTCACACATCACATCACATCACATCACATCATATCACTATAATGCAGGATGAGAGGATTAGAGGAATATCACTACAGTTCACACATCCTATCAAATAAAACATAAAAATGATCGAGTATATAATCACTATCCTCATCTTAAATATGTTTATATAAACGTACATTACTGACTGGAGCATACTTAAAATTCCAATTTCAAAGCAACATACGAACAATTTCATGCATGGAGAGCATGGATAATTATCATTATTCAAAAAAATGAAAATGGATTATTAATCATGTTATCCTGGACAACTGGTGTAATATACATAAATTTGTTACTCGTAAATCATAAGGTGGACTCATGAAATGATAAATTTTAGAAAATGTTGTTCATGTCAACATTCTCTTATTTATATGTGGAGAGATATGGACAAAGATCAAGGAATTTGAATCATGTGAAGGACAAAGCTATAGCGTGCTGCAAATGGCAACTAGTGCTGAAAAGAGCAGGCTTGTGGACATAAAATCTTGATGCATGTAATGTCCAAAACTATTAGTAGTACTACAATAAGGATTGCTCGTCATAAATGCATGTAATGTTTAAAAGTTTTTAAGTATATATGCTGTTGAACTGTGCCTTAGCTTGAATTATTTATCTGACGCTAGTATTAACTTTTCGGTATATGTTATTTAATATTCCGGGTCTGTTTTAGTTTCGGGTTTAGGCCCATATGTTTAGGTTAATTATTAGGGTACTATATAAACCATATTACTAACCTCTGCCTTATTATTCTGAAGTCTGCACTCTCTCCTAAATCTAATAAAACTGTTTCTCCTTTACCTGTGGACGTAGCTAACACATTGTTAGTGAACCACGTTAATTCTTCTGAACTTCTATTCATCGCCCTGAAATTACTTAAAATCGCCCCAACTACCATGTCAATGTACCATTATACCCTTGGCCGCTTTTACAACTCTCTCTCCACCACCACCTAAAATCACTAACCACCAATCGCTACCTCTCCAACCCACCGATGATCACCACCGACGAGCACAAAATTCCAATGAGGTATTTTTTTTTTTACGAATTTCATGAGGCTAACATGTGGCCTGCACGTTAGCCCCATAGACACAACGTGCAGGCCACACGTTAGGCCCATGGAATTCGTTAAAAAAAAAAAAAAGTGGTCGGAATTTTGTGCTCGTCGGTGGTGATTGGCAGTGGTGATCGTGGGTGGTGATGACGAAAATGAGAGAGAATATAAAATTAGAGGAGGAGTTAAGTTGGAGTAAAAATAAAAAAAATACCGTAAGGGTATAATGGTATTTTTAGAGGGGAGTTGGGGCGATTTTAAGTAATTTGGGGGCAACGTTTAACAATCCCCTAATTCTTGTGTCGATTGTTCATTTTTATTTGTTTTGTTAATTGCATCTGTACGTCACAACATAGGCCCACACGATTTGGCACCATTTATTATGTCATCCTAGCTAAATAATACTTTCTTTCTAAAGTTCATCTTAAATAATACTTAATACTCTTAATAAGAGTAATAACAAGTTTATAGGCCCGGGTTATGCCCCGGGTAATTATAGTTTTCATTATTAATATTTTACTTTAAAATAATATCACCAAATACCATTTGGTTTAGTGGTTAAGACTTTAGCATATGAACTTGATGTCATGGGATCAAATCCTATACAATGCATTTACTTTTTTTTTTTTGTATATGAATTAGATGTAGTAAAACAGTCTAAGTGAGAGTGCCACGTGGCCCCGTTCCTTGGTTAAGCACGTTGTTTAATATATTACTCCCTCCGTCCCAGAATACTCTTTACACTTTCCTTTTTCATCTGTCCCTGAATACTCTTTACACTTCTATTTTTGGATATGACCCACTATTATTTTAATCCTTCAACTTTTAAGCATTGGCCCACACTCTCTTTCCTCCAAATAAAATAATACCACTTCTATTACCCACCAACTCTAACCATGTCCCGCACTCTCTCTCCTTAAAATAAAATAATATTACTTTTACTAACTACTAACTCCTATCACATCTACTTTTCAATAAAATAACAATTGATAACCAAACAACAACTTATCATCTAAAACTACGTGCATTGATAAGTGTCAAGAGTATTCTGGGACGGAGGGAGTAGTATAGATAATATAAGATACAAAATATATATCCTCAATCTCTTCTTTAAGTTCTATGCATATTGTGATACAATATTGACAAGAGAGTTTAGAGGAGATAATTTGGCTTGGCCGTTTGATTCATTGCCTTCAACGTGATATACATCATGAGACCTCATTAGTGAGGAAAGTACAAAAGATAGGAAAGTTGCCTAAAAGATAGGAATACAACCTAAGGAAGAAATCATAGCAAATCAATCCTAAAGTATCTCAACACCCCCTCAAGTTGGAGCATGGGGAGCAAAAATGCCCAACTTGGACATAAGAAGATCAAACTGAGACTTGCCAAGCGCTTTGGTGAAAACATAAGCTAACTGAGCAGAAGTAGGAACATAAGACGGAGCAATCAACCCATCTTTGATAGATGCATGACGAACAAAGTGACAATTAACTTCTATGTGCTTTGTGCGCTCATGAAACACAGGATTGTTAGCAATGTGTAGAGCAGACTGACTGTAACAAAAAAGAGCAATAGCCTTAGGATGATGCACGCCAAGACTTAACAACAGCCCCTTGAGCCACTTATGCTCACAAGTAATGGCAGTCATCGAGCGATACTCAGCCTCAGCTGAGGACAAAGAAACAGTGTGTTCTTTCTTAGTTTCCATTATATAGGAGAGGCACCTAAGAAAACAAGCCAACCAGACAAGGACCGGCGCATAATAGGACACGCAGCCTAATCAGAGTCACACCAACCTTGAAGAGTAAGATCACTATTAGCATGAAGAAGAATACCTTGACCAGGAGTACCATTCAAGTAACGAACAACCCGAACAGCAGCCTCCCAGTGAGCAATATGAGGTGCCTGGAGAAACTGAGATAGGATGTGAACGGAATAGGCAAAATCCGGACGAGTAACAACCATATAAATGAGACGACCAACAAGACGGCGATATCTCTCAGGATCATCAAATAAGGGACCGTCATCGTGACCAAGACGATGATTCTGCTCCATAGAAAAGCCACACGGCTTTGGACCTAACAAGCCAACCTCAGAAATAATATCAAGTGTATATTTCCGTTGACAAAGAAAGAGCCCAGAAGAGCTACGAGCAACTTCAATACCCAAAAAATACTTCAGAGCACCAAAATCTTTCATCTTAAAACAATCACTGAAGCTTTGAACAAAGATAAAGCAGCGGAATCATTCCCAGAAATAATTAGATCATCAACATAAACCAACACATTGATCTGAGTGGGGCCTCTGGTAAAAGTGAACAAAGAATAATCAGAGTAGGATTGCAAGAAACCATACCCTTTCAAAGCTGTAACCAGTTTAGCAAACCAACACCGAGGAGCCTGCTTTAACCCATACAAAGATTTGCGCAATCTGCAAACAAGATTAGGATCTGTATGAGCAAAGCCAGGAGGAAGCTTCATATAAACTTCTTCATCAAGATCACCATGAAGAAATGCATTATGTACATCCATCTGATGAAGCTCCCAATTTTTGGAAGCAGCAATAGCAAGAAAGGCACGAACAGTGGTCATCTTGCCAACTAGAGTGAATGTCTCATTATAATCAATCCCCGCCTACTGATGATTACCAAAGACAACTAACCGAGATTTAAGACGTTCATCAATACGCCCATCAGAATGACATTTAATGCGGTAAACCCACTGGCTACCCAAAGCATGTTTTCCCGGGGGAAGAGCTTCAAGAGTCCAAGTACCATTGTCCTCAAGAGCCTGAATTTCTTGTTGCATGGAGGCCCTCCAACCTTCATGTTTCATAACCTCTTTGAAAGAACGTGGTTCCTGTTCAGAAATAAGAGCTGCAAGAAACTTCCGGTAATTCACAGAATAATTGTCACAATTTATATAGTGAGCCAAGGGATAAGGAGTACCTGAAGGGTGAGAGGAACCAAAAGAAGAAGAGGACGAGCTAACACTTGGGGCAATTATAGTATGGGTAACATAGTCACGCAATCGAGTGGAGAGGAGTTTTTCATGAAGGCCATGACCCAAAGGAACCGGGTCTGAAGAATGAGATGCATCTGAATTTGAGCAAGGAACTATGGGGGAAATAGGCGGGCTAGTATCTGACGGTGGGCTGGAGGAAGAATTAGGAGAAATGAAGCCGAAAGAATTGGAGGGAGCTGGACCGAGAGAAGAGTGTGAGGGAGCTGGGCCGAGTGATTTTTGTGAGGAATCTGGGCCGAGAGATTTTTGTGAGAGAACTGGACCTAGTGAATGTGGTGTGGTAGTTGGGCCGAGAGAAGTTGAGTGTGCTAGGCCTGAGGGAGAAGAGGCGGAAGTTTGTGGAGAAGAGGTGTATTTATGTGGAGTTGGGCCAGACAAGGGAGGGAGGTCTGACGAAGAAAGAGTAGAATTAGGATGGGTCGGATTTGGGTGGGCTGAAGAAGAGGAAAGTGGAGCAGGTTGTTGTGTTTGTGCTGAAGATGATTTTTGTGGAGCAGGAGGCGTAGTATTTGGTGTAGCAGGTGGAGGATGGGGGAGATAATTTGGCTTGGCCGTTTGATTCATTGCCTTCAACGTGATATACATCATGAGACCTCATTAGTGAGGAAAGTACAAAAGATAGGAAAGTTGCCTAAAAGATTGGAATACAACCTAAGGAAGAAATCATAGCAAATCAATCCTAAAATATCTCAACAAATATATTGCCAAGTCTATGTTGAGCAATTAAGGTAGAGTAAGGTCATGGAAGGGGATCATTGACATAAGATTATAAGATATGCAACAAATTATATTACTGTTTTGAAAGATTATTATATTATATCATCACCTCGATCAATCTCTATAAAAGAAGACAAATAGTTTTGATTAACTACTATATGTGTAATATGTATATGTAATATGTTGCATTACAGTTTTGATTAAAAGAAGACGAAGATTGGTAAATTTATCTTCTAATTTTGTCCTGAAAGCTATTTTCTTATAAACTTTTGGAAAGATGTAAACTTTATCTTTTGTAGTAGATTAACGTTGTAAAACTAAGCGTGTACGTATATATAGTAAAGGAAAAATTCACATGAATAATCCGAACTATGACCAGTCTTCTCATATTAATCCCAATTATGGATTATTCTAGTATAATCCAAACTATTGAGTTACCTTCCTAATATAAACCCAGATAACCTACAACCTGTTAAACCGGCTACATTTAAGATTTTCGTATTTTTCTTTTTTATTTATTTATCTCTTCCTTTCTCTTCCACTAACCACCACTTCCATCCATTGAAACACCACCTTTAACCCCCACCCAGTACCCACCCTGTAAACCACCACCACCAACCCGGAAATCATCCTATCCACCCCGAAAACCACCACCACCAACCTCAATACCAACCCCACCCCCTCGATAAACACCTCCATCCACCTGAAAACTACCCCTAACGACCCCTAGTCACATGCCCCTCAAAACCATTTATTTCCCTTGACATTACAGGGCAAAGCAAGTGTCTTATGAGTGTATTCGTGTTGTTCATTTCAGTAAACGATAATCTGACTTGTGGCTGGGTTTTGTAACGCTCAATGTTGATTGCGCGCAGAAGTTCAACGACGAGGGGGACATGGATGAGAGAGAAAATGATGAAGAGAAAGACAATGTTGTGACGAAACAAGAAATAATCTGATTTATTAGCAAAGTAATTCAACCAAAGAGTTTTTGTGAAAGTCGGAGTTCGATTTAAGAGAAATTCAGCCTCTCCAACGGTTTTGCAAAGTAATTCAACCAAAGTGTTTTTGTGGTGAATGAGAAAAGCAGGGGAGTTGGAGAAGAAAAGTGTGTTAATTGAGAGAGAGATGGTAAATAGAGTTGTTAACTATTTGGAGAGAGATGAAAATATATTTTGGACAAGGATGGCGGTGGCGAGACAATAACAACAGTGGTGTTGTTGATTGTTGTGGTGGCTTTATGGTGGTTTTGTAACGTAGAGTGGGGAAAAAGGGAGGAGAGAGAAAAATGAGTTTTGTGATTAAAACAAATTCTTTTTAGAAAATTATAGTAGGAGCCAATAGATACAAGACACGTGACTTAGGTAACTTGTTCAACCGGTTGCTTCAAGTTACGGTTCATTAGGAGAAGACACCCCATATAGTTAGGATTATACTAGAATAATCGATAATTTGGATTAATTTGGGAAGACTGGCCATAGTTTGGATTATTCATGTGAATTTTTCCTATAGTAAATTAGGGAATGCATTCTAGGGTTTGAGATAATGAGACTCGGTTGTATTTGGAGACTGGAGTATTAAGGTATTTATTCAGCTTTATCTACTTGAGTCAAGTCATATTTATCTCAAAGGATTTTATAGTTCCTTATGAGAGAAGTGACTTTGAGTCAAAATTTTGAGCTTCAACTCTTCAAGAGAGATAAGGAGGTTTGAAAGGAACAACATTTAAGAATTGTTGACGGGAGTTCTAGTTTCGAGTTTTACAATATTTAAGTTATTGATGGAAATTCTAGTTTCGAATGGAACAACATTTAAGAATGGTTGATGGGATTATACTACTCAAATATATCCTAATCCGATGAGAAACTATTATCCTAAACATATTCTCTATATCAGGGAGTTCTAGTTTTGAATGGAACTGAACGAGTTGCTGAAAGGTAAAGTTCGTTTTGGTCTATGATAAATGAAACCGATTTTTCATTCTAAGTTGTGCCTTGGAAGTTTTCCATACAAAGTTTCTCTTAAACTTTTTTAATAAGTTTTTGTTCTAATAACTATGAAAAACAAAAATTCCATATTTTATGCAATATATATGCTACTATTTACCGCCCTCTTGTAATATTAAGTAGGTTGTAGTCTTGTAGAGTACCGTTAGTTTACAGCTGTTTTTGTATGGAAAAACAAGGTTATTGTGGACAACACATGTATTCTAATCCAATCATAATCTATTGATAGTGATCACATATATAAAGTTGTCCTACATTTGTTCTCTTCGGAGAATCTTCTTAAGCATGTAAATATGACTTCAATATATAGTTGTTATAAATCAATCACTAAACACTCCTAACCTCCTTCCACCTTGGTTTCCGACTTCTTCACCCCATTCTCCGGCACTATAACGCCGCCTACCGTCTCAACCTCCGCCGCTTCTGCCGCCTCCCTAAACTTTCTATAAATGTCACTCTTGTAAAACTTTCTTGTTCTGACCACTAAAATCAATGAAAAAGCCATACTAATAATAGTTGCTCCTGTAATTACAAGAAATGCTAACCGAAAACATTCTGTGCCAATACAATTTAGCTCTTCCCCTTTTTGCCTGACCCGGCCCAAAGCCTCCATTTGCCTTGTGGCTTCCCTATCATATAATTGGCCCGTTAATCTCACATTGAGAATATAATTCCCAATAGGGCTTGCTAATGTTCCAAAGTTGTGTAAAGTTGAGTAGTACTTAAGCCCATATATCTCAGATATTATGCCAAAGAGTAAAGGCCATTGAGCCCCATAACAAAACCCAATAATCACGGTTGCAACATAAAGCCCATTACGCACATTGAAAGCAATCAAAAGGTGCCCACCACAAGATAGCAAGAGCGTTAAGCTGAGGAAAAGAGGCCTTGGAAATTTGTACTTCTTTAACAAATGCTCCGAATAAAAACCCGCCACGACCCGGCCCAAGTAGTTCCATATACTCACTAGGGACACAAATGTGTTTATGCTACGAGCCGGGTACCCGAATGATGTCCCAATTTGACCCAAATTATCAATGGCAGTCAGTGTCCCGCCAATTCCACTTATGATAGTAAGAAAAAGAATGAGCATGTCGATGTTAAAAAGCCCTTGTAGTATTGTATAATCTTCCCCTCTTTCTGGAGGTCGAAAAACATTTTGAAAACAAGAATCTACCTCTCTAAAAGTGTGAGGCGTTATATTGGAAACATTTTTAACTACGTCATGTTCCATGTTATCTTCCTTACCTTTTACCATTTCTTTTTTATTCTTCTTGTACTCTTCTTTGATCACAATGTAAAGAGGTAAAAGTAACAAAATAATTACCGCGGTACCGCTTCCTACGTACTCACGTCGAGTGAAAGTCATAGTCTTTTGAAGTATGATCATGAACATGAGAAAACTGGCGAGGCCAAGGGAGATATAGAGAAACTGATAAAAGATTTTAACTTCATTTTTGTTTCTAGTAAGTTTCATAAATCGGATGGTGGGCAAAAGTACGAATGAAATAACGGCTGGTAGCCAACCAATGAGTAAGATCAATGACTTGGAGTTTTTGGTACCATAAAATGCAAAGTAGAGTTGCGTAATGATTGCACCACTTAGACCAACGAAGCCTTTTAGCAAGCCTAACACCACTCCTCGGCTCTCTGGAAAGTTCTTCACGCAAGTAACTAGTGCACCAGTGTTTGAAAAGGCTTGGGAGTTTGCACCTATATATTAAAGTACAATGAAAATTAACTAACCATAATACATGATGTTTATTTGATAATAGAGGGAAGGTAAAGATATATTAAAAGAACCCCCCCCCCATTTTTCTATCTAAAACCCTAAAGCATCCTCTACCCCTTCTTCATCAGTTTAGGGGTTGTCATGGATGAAATATGGATGATTTCATCCATGGTAAGCCCCTTTTCCCCTTTTATTTTCAATTTTTACTTCATTTTTGTGTTTTGTTGAATAAATTAATATCTCTTTATGAGATTTCTTCAAACCTTATTACAGGGTTTTTAGTCTCTGTTGTGGAGATCTCCTTCTCCCCTATGGGAGTTGTGAGTATGTTTTTTTTTGTTTTTAGGTATGAGAAATTGTTCTCATTGGTTGAAGTTCGAGACTCAACATGAAGGTATTGGAATCTCGGATGCAGTTACTTGGCTCGATCAAAAAATGCTCTTCCCAAACTATGTCAGAATGATAGACTTCCTCATCAATAGCAGCTTGATTCAGCAAATACAAGGGGGTTGCGCTGTATTGCTCGATCTGGTTCATTGTAGTTTTTTCGAAGACGAATTTGATTTGACCTTGTTTAATTGTATCTTGTTTTTCTTTAATATCTATTGTAGATGCCGTTTGACCTTCGATTAATGAAATTTCTCTTTAAAAATAAATAAATTTGATAATAGAGGGAGCATGGTTATGTGTGGATGCATTTAATTTATTTGAATTGGGCCCTTAGAGTTATTGTGTTGTTGTGATAGTAGTTGATCAAATCATTAATTACATATTTTTTACGGTGACGAAGAAAATGTAATATAAATATCTGAGTCGGTAGAGTCTCTATTGTACATCTAGTTACACTATGAATTTGGCATATTAATCGCTAATAAGTGAATAAATAATATTCTCTCCGTCCCATTATATAGTGCTTGTTTCTCTTTCTTTAAGTCAAACTTTAAATCTTTAATAAAATTCTCATTAATATATATATATATATATATAAACATACTCATGTGGGTTCTTGTTAGATTCGCCTCAACGTGTAGTTTCACAATATCAACTTTTTATATTTTTTATATATAAGGAATTAAAAATATCGAAGGTTAAAGGTCCATCTTGGAGACCGTGTAAAAAAAAAGCAGTACTATATTATGGGATAGAGGGGGTAGCTCTTAGCTTACTGATTAGTTGCTTCAACTAACTAAAAATATTTGTTGTTGGTACAACCTTACAAAATTTTATGTCTAATAATAGATGGTAGTTGATTAGTACTTAATTATTTAATTTGACAATAAAGCTAGAATATTAACACCATTTATTTATTGAGCATTCTTAACTGTAGTTGTTTTTTGCCAAGTTATATCAACAAGCCCAATATTAAAACGTCAATATCCCCCCTCCCCCTAACAAACACAAACATTCTAATAATTAGAGTTTTAGCCTTTTAGGTCCAAATTATTCTTCCAGCCATTTTTTACCGAATACCAAATTTATTAATGTTTTGACTGATCGAATCTTAAAAATGGATCAAAATCTCTATTTATGTTCATATATTCCTCTATTTAGAAAATAGGGTTAGTATATATTAGTCCTTAATACTCTCTTAAATATAGAGGGGAAATTTAGATACTTATATATTATTATTATTATATTAAATAGAAAACCTAGGTAAATACAAAATCAATTTTTTACGCATTAGCTCCGTCCTCTCAATATACAATACACTTAGTTGTGATATACTTGATTGTATGTTCGATTTTACAATCACTATTCAATTAGGATAACAATTATTGGTGTTGAATTTTTTTTATAATCTGGTCTAGTCTGGTCTGAAATTTATTTGGTGAAATTTGCATTTGCAATTTGACTAAACTTTGACCATAATCTTATGTCAATTTATATGGAAAAATATATCCATGCGCGAATTGGATTCGCCTTTACATGTAGTTTGTCGAAAATCTAATTTTTATAATTTTTACTAATACGAAACTAAATATATCTTGTAATTAGTAAATAGAATTAAGAAGATCTTGTGGTATGATTTGGTCTAGTCTAATTTTTTTAATAAAAATAAGTAAAAAGTTTCTAGAAAGGTGAAGTGAACGTAGTCTTATTAGCCATTTGGGGTAGCAGAAGGCAACAGGCACTTATGAAGTTACGAGAGAAGCTAGGGAAGGCCCATATTCTTTTTACGGTAATAACTCTGTGATTAATGAAAGGGCCTGCATGGTCTGTTTGGAAGATTATATATCACATCAAATATCGTATGGTGGTCCACAAGCAACTGCGCAAAGGTTAGGCAATATTTTATTAGTAATACTTTTCAAAGGTAAATGTGAGCCAAGAAGTGAAGATAAGATGGTACATTCTTCATTCTTGTATGGTTGTTAAGATGATATATATTCAGTCAAGTACTCAAGTCAATGATATACATGGAAATAAGAGTGCTGTCAGGACTTATAAGGCTAAGATATTTAAGTTTGATGCTAATTGAGTACTTGTCAAGCTATTTTTCTTCGAAGATTTAATTATTTTTTTGCTAATGATAGCACAAGATTAATTAGGTTATTAATAAGTAAAGTGTATTTGGTAAAAATATATTACGTCTAATTTGAAAATTCTGACAAAAAGAATATAGGATATGTGATTTCATATATTAATCAATATTGAGGAAGAGGTGGTAAATCAGTGCGTGGAGTACCACTCCGAATTTTAGGGCATTGTCCAGGGTTCGAATCCTTATCACAACAATATGTTGGGGAATTAATTGATACAAGTATCAATTTATATTTAACATCTATTAATTTAACCCAGATATCTATATGTTCAACCTAGACATCAGTCAGTTTTCCTAAAATATATATCTGTTTAATTAAGTCCATAATCGTCTCAATCATTCTAAATGATCCTGAGACATCTCACGCAAAGCGCTTTGTATTTATTAATATATGTTGTAGCATATGATTAGATTATTAGTTACTAGACTACTTATAATTAAACACGTACCTATGCAAATATACATGCACATTTGCCAAATAGCTGGCTTGGCGACGCGATGAGTAACGGCGAGCCAAATCATGAAGTAACCAAAGAAATTGAGGAGAGCACCAACGACTAGAACCACCCAAGGAGGGGTGACTTCCAGTAATAGCCCTGAGGGTATCCCTGCGATGGACCCTAAATCCTTAAAGAAACTAAGGAGATTGAGGGTAGTTTGGTCATATCCTAGGGACGTTTTTATGTCCTTGGAGTATGATCCAAACATGTAAGTGGCCCCTGACATCGACAACACTAGTAGAGCGGAAAGCACCATGAACCACTGTCCCCTTAAGACACGTAACATAAAGCCGGGATGCCCGCCGCCTCCGCTGCCGCCTTCGACCACCATGGCTAGTTATCTAGAAAAGGATATGGGAACTATATATGTATATGTTGAGGGAGTGAGAGTTGAGTTCCCGAAAGTTGTGAAAATGTATGTGAAGGGGTAAGCTTATAAATAATACTAGTACCAATATGTAGGTAAGAGGAAGATGTTTAACGATAGTGATATAGAAGACCAATATGCTCCTAAGTTTTAATTGTCAGAAACTAACCCGGTCATGATTAATGCGATGAGCTGAGTGAGACACAATTTTGTTGACTTATCAAGCTTTTAGAAAAGGGATTTTGAATAGCTATGTTATTTTCACCTTGTTTTAGAAATTCACTTTCATCGTTGTTTTCTTATGTTTTATTAGTTTACTACAACTCCAATAATCGAGGAATAAATGGGAAAAAAGGGGTCATTTCACATGTCTTCTAGTAACGAAGAAAATAATAATAGAAGTGGGTCCATTGCTCTCATACTAATTGAAAATTCTATTGTGCTCTCAGGAGCACGATGCACCAAGTAAATTTGTTCCATTTTTATGAGTAAATGTTCTATTTCAATAATTGTTCGTTTTAAGCATATTTTTCAGTGAAATAATATGTTCGGTTTCCGTAAAAATTATTTTATTTTCAATAAGTAAATTAAATGTTCTATTTCAATAAATGTTCGTTTTAAGCATTTTTTCAGCACAAGAATATATTTTACTTTCCGTGAAAATTGTTCTATTTTAAATAAGCAAATGTTCTATTTCAATAAATATTCGTTTTAAGCTTATTTTTCAGCAGAAAATTATTTTATATTTTCCGTGAAAATTGTTTTATTTTCGATAAGCAAATGTTCTATTTTAAAAAATGTTCGTTTGCAGCTTATTTTTCAGCAAAAATATGTTTTATTTTTCGTGAAAATATGTTTTATCTTTGATGAGTAAATGTTCTATTTAAGTAATTAAATTCTGATAATGTTTCACTTCAACAGTAAAACGTTCATTTGCGTTATTGAATTCTGGTAATGTTCCACTTCAACTTAATGGTTGGGATAAATCTTTCCATTGCCTGTTCCATCTAAATTAATTAACTTAATGGTTGTGGAGTCAAGTTCAGTAAAAGTAGTCTGCTATGTTATTATGTTATTATTTATCCCTACTTAACGTTGATTAGTATCAAGTTAGGTTTTATATTTATTTACTATGTAGTACTCAGTTTGCTGATTACGTGTTTTATGTGTGTATGTTGATCATGACTATGCCTTATTGATTATGTGATGACCCATTTGGTAAGCAATATCTCGGGATCAATAGAGCATCGTCCATTTCAGGTTTGAAGATGATGCATCATGGGTTCGGGAAGTCATTATTTTATAGTTGACTTTTACTTTTACAGTTGACTTTTGACTTTGTGTTGGTTTGACTTTTGAAGTTGACTTTTGGCTGACTAAGTTTTATTTTCAAAATTACTTATTATTATTTCCGCTGCAAAATTCTGAATAAGCCGATACGTTATTACACGGGCGATAATGCTTTGATAATTCTCTAAGTTTTATATTGAAAAGGTATTTTGGAAAATAGAGAATTGTCGGGGTGTTAAAAAGTGGTATCTTGGAGCTTTAGGTTTTTATTGGCCATTCGTACCAACTTTAAATTTTAGGCTCCTAGTTACTTAAAATGAATTTCATAGAAAACGAGCTCCTACTTATTCGTTGTGTTTAAATCACTTTTTGAAACATGTTTCAAGGTTTCAATATTTAAAAATTTTAGAAATAAGTTTGAAATTTGTATTTGGTTCGAATTAATTAATTTTTGGGTTCGATTTTTTTATTTTGTTCGAATTGTTTTTGTTCGAAAATTTTGATTTTCGTTATTTTAGTTTTAATTTTTCGGTTTTTTTTAATAAATTCGAAAAAATTTATATATATATTTATTAGTTATTTCTTTTAATACTTCTAGTTTATTTTGATTACTTTATTAATTTTGTGAGAGATGGGTAGTATAAAAAGGGCATATAGGATATAAATATTATATGTCTGCATTAAAATAGTTAGTTCAGTATGTTTATATTTATCTTCCCTGCTTAACTGTTTTATGCTATTCCAATGCTTTAAATTATTATTTATTCTTGCTTATTGTTTATTGTTGGGAACATACGCTAAGTGAGAGTATCATTTGTTTATAGATGTCGTATTCATCAGTAAACATACCTAGAGATATGACTGATAGAGAAGCTACTAGAGTAGGGAGCTACTTTAACTCGATTACGTTAAGTGTTGATGAAAATGATGGAGAGTCGGACTGTGATAGCTACACTAGCCTAGAAGTCATCATGCGTAATGTGTTAAGAGTAGGTATGCCTGATAACGATGATGAGATTGTTCAGGAGTTTGACTGTGCTAGAGGACATACCATAATGGACATCTACCATATTGTTTTGAGAGTTGAGCGTGATTCTAAGTCAGAAGAGGACGAGCCTCAACCTAAGAAGATGCGAAGATCTACTAGAACTAGAAGATGTTTCTACTATAACACTGAGGACGTTGAAGATGAGGTATTTACTCCAGATAAGTACAAGGAAACTAAGGATAAGACTGATAATGTATCTCCTTAGAATATGCATGTATTTATGCTTTAAGAATAATTGTTGGATAAGTAGTCAAGTTATAATGGTTTAAATTTCTTTCTTTAGTACCTTTATCTTGTTAAGGAAAAAGTATAGTTATTATGGATTGGAAAAATGTTGGTATCATCATTTTGAGGAATAAAAGTAAATATTTAGTTATTCAAGTGAGTAAGAATTTATTTTAGTACGCGAATGAGAATATTTTATTTTGTTGTTGTGATTGAATTTTATTTGATCTTCACACGTGTATATTATTGATGTGAATACTATCCATGAATGAGTATATGATTGATGATGATTTATACTGTGGCACTATTATAACTTCATGAGAATTATATGTTGATGCGATCTTGTATGGTCAAATCAAGTGTTGCCTTCGTAGAGAATGGCAAGTAAGTTGTGCATCGAAACCTAAAGTAGAGTTACGTTAAATTTCAGGCCGCACATTAGAATGGCTAACAACGATAATGCCTTAGCTAACCCTACCTTCTTAGAGAGTTGGATTAGGGAGTTTGAAGAGATTTTTGGAGCTGTAAATTGTCCTGAAGTTATGAAAGTAGGTCAAGTTGTATTGTATCTGAAAGATGAGGCTGACTTATGATGGAAAGAGAATGGGACTAGGCTTAGTGTTGTTGAAGGGTTTAATTGGGATTCCTTTATTGCTGCTTTAAGAGGAAAGTTTTACCCTGCTTTTATGAGGAAACAAAAGGCTCCGAAGTTCATAAACCTTAGGATGGGGAGCATGACCATCTCTGAGTATTATACCAAGTTCATAGCATTGTCTAGGTTTACACCCGAGGTAGTAGCCAATGAAGAGCTAAAGGCTCAAAGATTTGATCAAGGTTTGACTGAGGAAATCCAACTGGGGTTAGGTGGTGAGACTTTTACATCTCTAGATGATGTGTATGGAAGAGCCGCCCATATTTATGGTCTTCAGTCAAGGCATGACAAAAAGAATGTTGTAGTGGGTGAGAAAAGAAAAGATTTCTACTGGAGGAAATTAGTGGAACTTTAAGAAGAATAGAAATGAGAACGAAATTTAATAGGGAGAAATGGTCAGGGCTATAACAATAAGGGTCAGTCCGAAAGGACTTACAATTGTAAGAAGTGTAACTCGAACCACCCTAGTAGAGACTGTAAGGGAGACCTAGTAACCTGTAACTACTGCCAAAAGAAGGGGCATAGGGAGTATGAGTGCTTCACCAAGCAGAGGAAATAGCAGAATGGTAATAGGGGTAGTAATCAGGGAAGGTCTGGGTTCAACCAATTAGAAAATCAAGGTTCGAAGCCTATAGGGCCACTAAACAATTAAGGAAGCTACAGTAAGCTTGCTAGTGAGAGCAACAACAATCAGAATAAGCCTCCGTGATGAGTTGCAATGAAGCTGAACGATCTGCTGACGTAGTTTTTAGTACTTTCTCTATTAACTCCATTCTCGTTAAAGCGTTATTTGATTCTGGGGTAACTTATTCATTTATTTCGTCTTCCATCATTAAAAGTCTGGGATTGGTAGATTTTGATATAATTGACCTGCCTATTAGTATACCTACCGGAGAAGTCATAAGGTGTACCAAGTTGTTTAAAGATTTGCCTCTGAAGATATAAGACTGTGTATTTCCTTCTAATTTGATAGAATTCAATCTGGGAGACCTAGATGTTATTCTTGGGATGAATTGGTTAGGTTTCTATAAGGCCAAAATAGACTGTGAAGCTCAGAAAGTAGTGTTGAGAAGCCCCTTTGGGGAAGTTAACTTCGTATCGACGTTTTGGGAAGCCTAAGAACTTTGAGGTCATTTCTGCACTGCAAGTGAAGAAGTTGATGAAGAAGGGATATGATTTGTTTTTCTCTAGTGTGCAAGATGTAAGTAAAGAGGTTGGATTGAAGATTGAGGATGTACCAATTGTGAATGAGTTAATGGATGTGTTTCCAAGAAAGAATTCTGATATGCCGCCTGAAAGAGCCGTTGAGTTCACCATAGACTTAGTTCCTAGCACTGCACCTATTTCTAAGGCACCATATAGAATGGCACCTCCTGAGATGAGTGAGCTGAAGACGCAGTTACAACAGCTGTTGGATAAGGGTTATATTAGGCCTAGTGCGTCAACTTGGGGAGCTCCTGTGTTGTTTGTGAAGAAGAAAGATGGAAGTATGAGGTTGTGCATTGACTATAGGGAGTTGAACAATGTGACTATTAAGAACAAGTATCCTTTCCCTAGGATAGATGATCAGTTCGATTAGTTGAATGGAGCGAGTATGTTTTCAAAGATTGATTTGCGTTCGGGGTATCACCAGTTGAGGGTAGCTGATAAGGATTTATCTAAGATTGCGTTTAGGATGCGTTATGGTCATTATGAGTTTACTGTGATGTCGTTTGGACTGACTAATGCTGCGGTTATATTTATGAATTTGATGAATAGGATATTCCATGAGTTCCTAGATAAGTTCGTTGTGGTATTCATTGATGATATCTTGATTTAATCAAAGAGTGAAGAAGAGCATGATGAGCACTTGAGGATAATATTGGAGATGCTTAGGAAGAATCAATTATATTGCCAAGTTCTCTAAGTGTGAGTTTCGTTTGGAGAAAGTAGCATTTTTGGGTCATTATGTGTCTAAAGAAGGAGTCTCTCGTCGACGGCAGCAGCCCCGACCGACCACCGCCGATGGCAGCTCTCCCTTGGTGCCGTGTTTCTTCCTGCTTCCTCTCTTATTTTTATTTCCTCCCCTATTTTTATTTAATTAAAAGTTTATATTTTTAAGGATTGATTTAATGTTTTCATTTAAAGTTTATAGTTTGATGATTTAAATATAAATTTCAAATTATGTAATTTATATAGTGAAGTAATTAAATTTTAGATTTATTTATTATGTTTAAATGAAGCCTTTAAGTATCAAAGCATGGATTTTTAGGGTTCTGAGTTGGAAAATCATAGTATTATATTATAGTATATGAAATTGAGTACTCTTATGATCATGATTATGTTTAAGTATGTTTTAAAGGGTTTTAAATACATTATAAGTTGCTGAAATTTTTATTAGTATGCTTATGATGGAGTTTTAATTACCAAAGTATGAGTTCTTGAGGGTTTTAATGACTAGTATAGTAGTACTATACTAGGAAGTATTAGTAATTGAAGTTTTAATGATGAGAAAGGTTTTTAAGCATTTTCAAAGAGGGTTTAAAGTATTTTAAAGTTGCTGGAAATTTATTAGAGGATTGATTTGTGGTTATGTTGATTATTGGTAGGCGGAGAATTCTATTTAGGCGATTTTTAAGCTTGTTAAAGTGGCCTCGCATTTTTTCTACACAAGGTACACATACCTATGTGTGGCTTGGATTAATATCATGTCCTAAGGATGGGATTGATGTAGTATCATGTATAGGGAACTATTTATAGTTTATATGTGGTTTATATTCAAGTGAAATTGCATGTTTTATGTCGTTGTGTGAAGCATGTTGGTTATGATGATTATATTATGTTTGTATAGATGATTGATGCAATCATATGGGATTGTAAACTTTATTTTATTAATTCACATGAGGGATTAATAATTATGTGTTATTGGATCATGGATTAGATCATGTTGTTCCCTTTGGATTATTTAATTACTTTATGAGGACCGAGGGCCTTATTTGGTAAGTTGGTTATTCACCTATGAAAGGTTGGTTTGTTGTTGACTTGGATCAACAAATAAATAATGGTTATGGAATTAATATTGGAATTATTCTTGGTAAGTTGATGATTACCTTATCTAATCCTAAGATAAAAATGGAAGTATATGTATCTTTGATGATTATATTATTTGTCCTAATTTACCAGTCATAACAAATAAATAATTTATTAATCACTTAAAATTGGAAGTGAATAGCAAAAAGCTTTGGAGTTGTGCATGTCTGAAGTGTTGGACTAGTATGAGTTGGAGTACATGGTGGTATCCCATGGCTTTTCTTGGGACCAGATTGACCACCGTGTCCTATTTTTATTTAAAAGGTTCTTCGATATCGTAGGTCAAGGGAGTACGGAGTCGCGCCCGTACTTCATCTTCTAAATTGAAGACATGGTTTGGTTTGGACAACTCTTTTCATTGCCTGTTCTATCTAAATTAATTAACTTATTGGTTGTGGAGTCAAGTTCAGTAAAAGTAGTCTGCTATGTTATTATGTTATATTTATCCTGCTTAATGTTTATTAGTATCATGTTAGGTTTTATATTTATTTACTATGTAGTACTCAGCTTTGCTGATTACATGCTTTGTGTGTATGTGTTGATCATGGCTATGCCTTATTGATCATGTGATGACCCATTTGGTGAGCCGTCTCTCGGGATCAATAGAGCATTGTCCATTTCAGGTTTGAAGATGATGCATCATGGGTTCGGGAAGTCATGGAGAGCTTGTGTTGACTTTATTATATTATAGTTGACTTTTACTTTTATAGTTGACTTTTGACTTTGAGTTGGTTTGACCTTTGGAGTTGACATTTGGTTGACTAAGTTTTATTTTCAAAGTTATTTATTATTATTATTTCCGCTACAAAATTCTGAATAAGTCGATACGTTATTACACGGGCGATAATGCTTTGATGATTTTCTAAGTTTTATATTAAAAAAGGTATTTTAGAAAATAGAAAATTGTCGGGGTGTTACATTATAAAAAACATGATCATATTTGTTAGAACATTTATAGTTAAATGTGTTCGTTGTTAATATGTGATGTTTGCGTTTCGATGTTGTGGCGTAATGAAACGTAGTTAGTTAGAAGGAAATAACGAAAAGGCAAGAGCGCTCGCTCTGTGGGAGCGACCGCACAAAGTAGGCAGGCACTTGTAGAAATGTTCCAGCAGGCAGGAGCGCCCGCTCCACTGAGGCAGGAGCGCCCGCTCCCAACAGGAGCGCCCGCTCATTCTTCGTCAGTTTTCTGACGAATCAATTCGTTTTTCGAATTGGTGCTTGTCTTTTCGTCTGAATGGTTGCATGCTTTCAGGCTTTTCTTCTGTAAATCTTCCAAGGTATATAAAGGAAGATATCACATATTGGGATGTCAAGAATCATTCACCAACTTGCCTTAGGAGTTTCATTTCTAGATTTCTCTCCTTGTTCAAAGTGAAACATCTTTCAAACACATTGTAGTGAATGTAGTTTGTCATCAACCAAACTTCATTGAATCTTCTTCGTATCTCACAGGAGTTTACCGTGAACCTTGTTGATCATAGTGGGTCGGTAAAATTCTTGTAGGAAAGCGTATATTTACGTGCTTGGAAGTACCATCCGATTTCCCACAAGTTCCTCATCCATTATAAACTTATAACAATCTACAAGAATTTTAACTTTAGTGATGGCTTCCTTGAAAGAGATGACTACGAATTTCCAGAAATTGGATAAGTTTGAAGGGATTGGATATCGCCGTTGGCAAAAGAAGATGCATTTTCTGTTGACCACATTGAATGTGGTGTATGTTCTTAGCACCCCCATGCCACCATTACTGGAAGAAGCGAAAACCGAAACCCCGGAGCAAACTCGTGCAAGAACTAAGTGGGAGAATGATGATTACATTTGCCGGGGCCATATCTTGAACGCGATGTCGGACACCTTGTTCGATCTTTACCAATATGTTGAGAGCGCCAAGGAACTTTGAGATGCTCTTGAGGCAAAGTACATCGCGGAGGACGCATCAAGTAAGAAATTTTTAGTTAGCAATTTTAATTCTTACAAGATGATTGATGGTCGTTCCGTTATGGAACAATTTCATGAGGTTCAACATATGTTGAACCAAATTAGACAACAAGGAATGGTGATGGATGAATCATTCTCGGTTGCATCCATCATTGACAAATTACCCCCATCTTGGAAGGACACTAGGAATTCTTTGAAACATAAGAAGGAGACTATGTCCTTGGTAGATTTGGGTGCCCATCTCCGCATTGAGGAGGGCATCCGGTCTCAAGATGTCTCTAAGGATCCAAAAAGTGGTCCGGTTTCTTCTATCAATATGATGGAAGAAGGGCAATCAAGTGGGACTAAAAAGTCCAAGAAACGCCCATGGAAGTCCAACAAAAATCACCCCGGGAATGATAAGAAAAAGGGCAAGGCTATGTCTTGTTGGGGGTGTGGTGGTTCTCACATGAAGAGGAATTGTCCCTCTTTGGCTAAGAAGAACAAGGATCAACCTAAGGTTGATCCCCATCAAGGTCAGTTTGCACATGATGTTTCTTTAAAAGAAGAAATGAATTTTATTGCAATGATTTCTGAAATCAATGTGGTGCAGGATGATGATTCTTGGTGGTTCTCACAAGAAAAGAAGGTGTGTAAGCTTATTAAATCTTTGTATGGACTTAAACAAGCACCAAAACAATGGCATCAAAAGTTTGATGATGTTGTCTTGGCTAACGGTTTTAAAATAAATCAATCCGATAAGTGTGTGTATAGCAAATTTGATAATAATGGTAAAGGTGTTATGATTTGTCTATATGTGGATGACATGCTTATCTTTGGGACTGATTTGGAACAAGTCATTAAGACTAAGGAATTTCTCTCTTCAAGTTTTTCCATGAAAGATATGGGAGAAGCGGATGTTATTCTTGGTATTAGAATAAGGAGAGAGAATGGCTCAATTTCTTTGTCACAATCTCACTATCTTGAGAAGGTGATTGAGAGGTTTAATGGATCAAAGAGTGCTCCATGTGCTACTCCGATGGAACCAAACACCAAGTTGGTTCGGAATAGTGGTAATCCAGTCTCTCAATTGGATTATGCTAGTCTAATTGGATGCTTGATGTATGCTATGACTAGTACTCGACCGGATATAGCATTCGCGATTGGCAAGCTAAGTAGGTATACTAGTAATCCTATTATGGAACATTGGCAAGCCTTAAGGCGAGTATTGAGATACTTGAATAAAACTATTCATTTTAGTTTGACATTCAAGGGAGATCCTTCGGTGTTAGAAGGTTACTCGGATGCTAGTTGGATAACCAACAAGGAAGACTACTCGTCTACTAGTGGTTGGGTGTTTCTTGTTGGAGGAGGTGCCATATCTTGGGCATCTAAGAAGCAAACATGTATTACCGATTCAACCATGGCATCGAAATTCATAGCATTAGCCTCGGCTTGTAAGGAGGCGGAATGGCTAAGGAATTTGATGAGTGAGGTGGACCTATGGCCTAAACCCATGTCTCCTATTGCAATTCATTGTGATAGTGCTTCCACCATTTCAAAAGCTTATAGCCAAGTGTATAACGGCAAATCTCGACACATTGGTGTGAGGCACAGTTATGTGCGTGAGATGATCCATGATGGAGTCGTTACTATTGATTTTGTACGGTCTAATGTGAACTTAGCGGATCCGTTCACTAAACCATTGCCAAGGGAAATGGTGTACAAAACGTCAAAAGGGATGGGAATGAAGCCCATGCATAAGTCACAAGTGGAGAAAACTCAATTCACGTCTTGTACAACGCAAGATCTTGAATTCAATGAGGATCAAACTTGATTTGTGGCTTGTAGCACTCAAAGAGTCACATCCCAAGGTGGGTGCTTGTTTCTACAATGTTTAAGGATGATTTTAAAATAAATCTTAATAAACCTTTGACTAGTTGCTCATGTTGTAGGAGCATGTTCATTAAGGTTTACCTATGTGAGTAAGAAGTTTGGCCGCTTCACCAAGTTCGGGGCTTGACTTGGAACACTCATGAATCGGATATGAACTCAAGGCCTTCAAAGGAGTTGTTATTTACATATGTGTTTGTGTAAGCTTATGTGTGTAGCTTCTTCAATATTTCGTATGATTGGGTGATTCAATGCTTAGTCAATCATTTCAATTGAAATCTTGTAAAGAATGTTATACTAAGTGGAAATTCAATCTTAAAGATATTTTCATTTATGCATAAGTTTAGTTGTTTTATCTTGTTTGCAAGTGAACGGACTTCAAAGCATTTATACTATAAATGGAGGAGGATTGTTAGAACATTTATAGTTAAATGTGTTCGTTGTTAATATGTGATGTTTGCATTTCGATGTTGTGGCGTAATGAAACGTAGTTAGTTAGAAGGAAATAACGAAAAGGCAAGAGCGCTCGCTCTGTGGGAGCGACCGCACAAAGTAGGCAGGAACTTGTAGAAATGTTCCGGCAGGTAGGAGCGCCCGCTCCACTGAGGCAGGAGCGCCCGCTCCCAACAGGAGCGTCCGCTCCTTCTTCGTCAGTTTTCTGACGAATCAATTCGTTTTGCGAATTGGTGCTTGTCTTTTCGTCTGAATGGTTGCATGCTTTCAGGCTTTTCTTCTGTAAATCTTCCAAGGTATATAAAGGAAGATATCACATATTGGGATGTCAAGAATCATTCACCAACTTGCCTTAGGAGATTCATTTTTAGATTTCTCTCCTTGTTCAAAGTGAAACACATCTTTCAAACACATTGTAGTGAATGTAGTTTGTCATCAACCAAACTTTATTGAATCTTCTTCGTATCTCACAGGAGTTTACCGTGAACCTTGTTGATCATAGTGGGTCGGTAAAATTCTTGTAGGAAAGCGTATATTTACGTGCTTGGAAGTACCATCCGGTTTCCCACAAGTTCCTCATCCATTATAAACTTATAACAATATTCATGTGAAGGGTGTACAAATTATAGCACTGTTGGAACACAAGGTGACGCTCAAGAAGGGGGGGGGGTTGAATTGAGTGGCTAAATCTAATCGATTTTCGCAAAAACACCTTTATGGCAGAGTGCCGTGCACTGTGTTATTCACTCGTACAATCTTAGATTAACGTTTTTGCTCAAACGAAACTTAATCAAACACTAACACAATTATATCAAATAATAAAACACAGGAATTTAACGTGGTTCAATCTCACCTCTGAGATCTACATCCACACAAACTACTCTTTTATTACTTGAATCGTAAAATATCAAACTCTCGATACAATTCGATTCCCCCACTACTAACTCTAGTAGTGCTCCCCAACACTTAACCCTAAGTGTTGCCACTCTCTATAATATATGAAATTACAGAAAGAATAATCCCTCAAAATCGTGCTTCTTATTCAAGCAAATTAGAGGACAATTACAAACGTTGTTTAGTTTCCTAATCTGACTAGGACTCTGTGATATACTCTGTGCCTTAGGAAACTGTTTTCAGCTCTTAATATCTCCGATTTTTTCTCTCTGAAAACATGAGTCTGTATATTGATTTCTCTCCCCTATATATCTTAGTGAACTGAATAAAAATCCTTCTCCAAGATATATTATCTTTTGAACAATTTTTATTCCTAAAATAAAGGGATAAAATTCTTTTCCTATTCAAAAACCAATTTTATAACATATATTCTTTCCTCTCTAAGTTTTCTCTCGGTGCATGCTACTGTGCACCGTCGCCATGGCAAGAAAAGCGAGAGAGAAATCTCAAGGTTCTTTGAATGAAGGTAAGAAAGCGAAGGCTCGTGGACCTGATTCGGATTCTCATGCTTTACGAACAAAATCGATGGATGAGGTTTTGGGAGTGGAAGCTCTGGATTTTGGTTTAGGGATTGGTGAGGTTCATACTCCTACTTCATCGATTCAGCAATTGAAACAACAATCAGAAGTTAGGCATACGTTTAATGAGTGGCTTCAATCGATTCATCGAAGTGTTGAATCGCATAAATCACAGAATTCTGTGACTCAAGGTATGTCATCAATTCCGATTTTGCAAAATTTTGATGAATGTGTGAATACTGATGATATAGTTGATAATGAGGTGAATGAGAATGAATTGGATGATAATAATGGAGATGAAATTGAGGTAACAGCAGGAGAGAGTGTTAAGATTGACTTTGAGGACATTCAGGAGGAAGTTGATTACTGGAATTCTCCTGTAATCTGTTATGTAATTGGAGCTAATCCTCCGGTTCAGGTGATGGAAGGTTTCATTCGTCGAATTTGGAGACAATACAATGTTGACAAAGTTGCCATGATCAAGAAGGGAATATATTTAGTAAGATTTATGGCGATGGATTCAAGAGATAAGGTGATGGCTGGGCATTATTTCTTTGACAAAAAACCTTTGATATTGAAGCAATGGACAGCAGACATGGATTTTGAAAAAGAAGAGGTGAAAGCGTTGCCCATTTGGGTGCAATTGAAATTAGGCATTAAATATTGGGGTGAGAAGTCATTGCATAAGATAGTTTCACAGCTGGGAGATCCTATTAAACGGGATGAAGCTACAAAAAATCGAGAGAAACTGCAATTTGCTCGTATTCTTGTAGAAATGAAGCTTGATCAGAAGATGCCTGAAAATATCTCATTCATGAATGAGTATGCTGAAGCAACAATTGTACCAGTTGTCTATGAATGGAGGCCTATAAAATGCAATGTATGTCAGGAATTTGGACATGATGCTAAGGATTGTAGAGTGAAAAAATTTAAACAAATTTGGGTGCCAAAGCCACCACAGCAGGTCCAACCACAACAGAATGTGGAGGTGATCAAGGTGAATCAGCAACCTCAGAGTCAGAATAAGTAGATGGATCCTGAAGGTTTTCAACGAGCACTTAAGCCTATAAGGATTAGAGTGTCTCAGGTAACTCCTATTACCACCGACAATGCATTTCACTCTCTTAATGAAGGTAACTATGATGCTGTTGCTGGTGGGAAGATAGATTCCCTGGTAAATGCAGATGGGAGGGGGGACCCTCCACTTCAACATGGATAGGATTATATGTTGGAATGTCCGATGGATTAATTGTGTCAGAAAACAGAAGGATGTGATGTCTTACATTCAAAGATATTTTGTTGGCATAGTTAGTCTCTTGGAAACTAAGTGAAGGCTTCCAATTTGGGTAGTCTTTACCAAAGAATGTTTAATGGATGGTGTTTTACATCCAATTCTGCATTTCATGATGGTGGTAGGGTAATTTTAGCATGGAAACCTGGTAGTTTTTCTGTCAATATCTTAAAAGGGTCTAGTCAACTATTGCATTGTTATGTACAACCTAGGAGTGGTTTACCTGGATTTTATTGCACTTTTGTATATGCTTTCAATGAGAGACACAGAAGAGAGGAATTATGGGATGATTTGAGGAGTGTGAAGACTCCAGAACCTTAGTTATTATGTGGAGATTATAATTGTGTCTTGAAAACAGATGAGAGATTGGGTTCTTTGGTTAGGGAATATAAGGTAATTGATTTTAGGAATTGCCTGGTGGAGTGTGGTATTGCAGACATTAAGTGTTCAGGGAATCATTTCACATGGAACAATAAACATCAAGATGATACTAGAGTATTTTCCAAGCTTGATAGAGTATTAGCTAATCAAGCTTGGATGGATTGCTATGAGGATGCTGAAGCCTGTTTTCAAAGTGAAGGGAATTTGATCACTCCCCTGCGCTTATTACTGCAATTCCTGATGTAAGGTATGGAAAGAGACCTTTTAAATATTTTACTATGTGGAAAGTTTCACCTCAGTACAAGGAGGTGGTGGGAGAAGCTTGGAGAACACCCATACAAGGTACAAGAATGTTCTGTGTCTTGAAGAAATTGAAGAGGGTTAAAGCAGGAATGAAAGAATTGAACAAGAAGGGATTTACAGATTTGCAGGCTGCTGAGATTCAGGCTCATCAAATGATGATTGAAGTCCAACAACAATTACATCACAATCCTGGTGACAGTAGGTTGTAGAGTGAGGAATTACAGGCTGTTCATGATTATAAGATGAAGCACAAGATATATGTTGAATTTCTGAGACAGAAGACTAAGATAGACTGGATTAGAGATGGAGATGAGAATACAAAGCTGCTGCACCAGAGTATCAAGGCTAGGAAAAATCAAAATCAGGTTTATAGCATTTATGATGAGGAGGGGAAATGGTTTGATAATGCAGAGGAGGTTGCTAGTGCTTTTTTGACATATTATAAGAAGTTACTTGGCAGTAACATTGCACAGAGAACTCAGGTGATGCAAGAGATAATTCAAGAGGGCCCCATTCTCTCTGATGCACATAAGGCTATTTTGGAAGCTCCTTACACAAGGGAAGAGGTGAAGAAAGCTTTATTTTCAGTGCCAGGCAGGGCCTAATGGATTTGGAACATATTTTTATAGAGATAGTTGGGATATCGTTGGTGAGGAGGTGGTTGCAGCAGTGTTAGAGACATTGCAAAGTGGGAGATTACTTAAGGAATTGAATAACACAGTTATTACATTAATTCCTAAGACTGATTGTCCCAAAAATGTTACTGAGTTTAGACCTATTTCTTGTTGTAATACATTGTATAAATGTATTACCAAGGTTTTGTGTGGAAGAATTAGACAAGTTCTCCCTGATATCATCTTAGAAAATCAGGGTGGATTTGTTCATGGGAGGTTTATAGTACATAACATCATGGTTGTATAAGATATGGTGAAACATTATGGAAGGAAGAAAGTACAACCTAGTTGCATGTTGAAAATTGATTTGCAAAAAGCTTATGACACAGTCAATTGGGCTTTTTTGCAAGAGATGTTGACACATTTGGGATTTCCAGTTGATTTCATTAATTTGGTAATGACATGTGTTACAACACCTATGTTCTCATTGATGTTGAATGGTAATATAGAGGGTTATTTTAAGACTGAGAGAGGATTGAGACAAGGTGATCCGATTTCACCTTTGTTATTTGTGGTATGTATGGAGTACTTATCTAGAATCCTTTCTAAGATGAGTTCATTGGAGCAGTTTAATTTTCACCTCAGATGTAAAGAGCTGAAATTGAGTCATCTGTGCTTTGCAGATGACTTAATTATGTGTTGTAAAGGTGAATTTTCCTCCATATATTTGTTATTGAGAGCTTTCGAGCTCTTTTCTGATACTTTAGGACTCAAGGCTAATACACACAAGTCTGCGTTTTATACCTGTGGTATGGCTGATGAAGATGTACTCAGAGTAGCTGCAGCATCAGGGTTCATGAAGTGTAGGTTACCCTTCAGATATCTAGGGGTTCCTATAAGCTCAAAGAAAATTTCTAAGGCTCAGTGTGAGATGCTTTTAGAGAAAATGACTGCAAGAATTAGAATATGGAGCTCAAAAAATCTCTCTTACACAGCTAGAACACAACTGATTAATTCAATTTTAATGAGCATACATAAGTATTGGGCACATGTGTTCATATTGCCTAAAAGTCTGCTGAGAGAAGTCACACAGATATGCAGAGCTTTTTTATGGAGTGGACAAGCTTTTACTCACAGGGCTGGACTGATTGCTTGGGACCAGCTATGTTGGAGTAAAATCCAAGGAGGACTTGGTTTTAGAGATGTTATGGTGTGGAATATTCCTTGCTTAGGCAAGTATATTTGGGCTATTGCTGCCAAGAAGGACAATGTATGGATAAAATGGGTTAATTCTGTCTATATAAGGGGTGTTCCTTGGTGGGAGTATCAACCTACTGCTGGTGCCAGCTGGTATTGGAGAAGACTTTGTCAGGTGAAAGAACAGTTAAAAGAGCATTATAGTGAAGTTGAGTTTGTCTCAATTCAGGAATATTCAATTCAGGCAGTCTATGAAAGACTCAGAGGTGAGAAAGATGTTGTACATTGGGACAGGATGGTTTGGAATAGGATGAACATTCCTAAACATCGTTTTATCAACTGGTTAGCTATTCAGAACAAACTGCAAACTACTGAGAAATTGGCTTGAATTGGTATTAATTCTTCAGATCAATGTTTGATCTGTAATGTTGCAGTGGAAACACACTTTCACCTATTCTTTGAATGTAAGTATAGTGAGATTTGTCTTATAGCTATTAAAAGTTGGCTGAATATTCAGTCTCAAGCTACCACAATTCAAGGCATCATCAGGTGGATCAAAAGCAGTAGAAGATCCAAGTTTCAAAAACAGGTACTCTTTGCTGGTATCTCTGCAGTAGATTACTACATATGGCAGGGTAGAAATTGTAGTTATTGGAATCAAAATGTTCCTAGTGTTCAATATGTTATAAAGCAAATTAAGATGGTATGTAAATTGAGAATTGGGTCTGTATTACCTAGTAAAATCAGCAGGAAGGATTATAGTTGGTATACTTGTTTGTAAGACGCCTGGGTAATTGAAGAATTAGGGGGTTTATAATGTGAGAATGGTTGTAATTGGGTTAGTTTGAACGTATCTTAAGGTGAAAGGGTCCAACCTAGTTGGTTCGTTTCCCTTTAGATTGGTTGTTTGGTTGTAATGGTTTGTGCATCAATAATATTGAATACTTAGAAAAAAAAAAAAAAAAAAAAAATCTCAATTTTATCTTTTATAAAAAACTGATTTTCCTTTTCCTTTTCCTTATAGGATAAGGATTTCTCCATATTTTATATTAACTAGATCAACTCTTAAACCGGTTTTTTTTATTAAACAAACTTTATCATATTGAAAAATCAGTTTTTCTCCTTCTTATCAAAATTCTTTAAAAACGTTTTATGATTTTTTTTTCGAAAAAAAAAACTTTTATCTTTTATATACAAAACGTTTTATCAAAATCAGTTTTTATAGAATCCTTTTTTATTTTAAAACTAAACTTCCTTTTTATATAGATATATAAAATTAACATAATTATTTATTCCCTTAACTCTAAGAAAATAATAATTATCCTAATTTTATATTTCTTTGTTTGGCACATAATATATCATCTAGTTCTAGCATATTACATTTTTGCATATAATAACTAAACTTGGAATTCAATATATTACATTTTTGCACAGCAAACACTTATTGATGAACTCTTATATATGGTACTGATAGTTACATTTTATATAATGAAACATCTATCCAATATTGTAATTGTTTTAATAGTTGGGTATATGTGTTTGTCTAGCAACCATTAAATACATTGATATCGAGTTTAATTGGTACTACGAGGCATGTAAAAATGTCTAAATGGAATTACGAAAGAGGGTGATGTTGTGAGGTGCAAGAAGGAAATTAAATACTGTTTCGAGGTCAACATATTAAAAATATGTATATACTTGAAACATATTACATAAATATATTTGAAAACATATTACATGAATTTCAGTTTTACATCCATTGGAATTCATTTGTTTTTGACAAGTCTGGAGATGCTACTTTTGTTCTCTTTGAAAAGGAAGTGACTATATTGCTTGATAAGTTCGCTTAATATATTAGAAAATCAACAGAAGGTAGTTTACTGAATTTGTTTATTTGTAAACCAAAATAGACTAATTTTCTTGGCTAGGTCCCTTATTACAATAAAGTGGGTCAAGATACAACTTTCACTCTTATAAACACCATTGTTGATCAAAAGCTTATTTACAAATGGATGGATATTTATATGAGATTGGAGATGAAACTGCGTAGAACATAAGACTATCATATCAAGATATATTATCCTAAAATTTAGATTTCAGTGTTCGAAACTCTGACTTATTAGAAGTTTTGTTATTAGATATTGTAATGCCATCTATTTATTCAATATTTGTGTTACATCTTTAATCTGTTATGTCTTTGTTTTACTACCGAGTTGATTATTTGGTTATTTTTTATTGTTTTCGCGTGTAATCAATTTTTTTTTTTTTGTTGAGACTTATGTAAAACGATTTGAATAGATGTTGCTACTGATTAGTATAAAAAGTTTAATATATCTCATCTCATGAATTACGTGATGGGAGATTGATATTGTGTGAGAAAAGGTTTGTAAATAATATTATACAAAAAAAAAAATTGTAAACTACTTTAAATAACTAGATCTCCAAATCTCTTTTGTATTATGATTACATCAGTTACTGAACACACGGGTTATAAGTCAGTTTTAAAATATTCTTAATACATGATATGATTATGAAAAGTTGAAAACTTCAAATCACGATCTAATATTCACACTATGATTTTAGGAGAAACTTCCCGTACAATTTACACGGGTCAAAAAACAGTTAGTACTATATTTTGAAAGTTTATAATATTATATTATCACCTCAATCTCTATTAAAAATGTTGTATAAATTTGATAGAACTGGATGAGTTGCTGAAACATAAAGTTTGTTTTGGTCAATGATATATGAAACCCGTTTTTCATTCTGAAATTTCTCTTACACATTTTTGTAATAAGTCTTTGTTCTAATAACTAATAAAAACAAAAATTCCATATTTTACACAATATATACTACTCCATCCGTTTTTTTTAGATGTAACATGTTGACTTTTGGCACTATTCATCCAATACACTTTGATCGTTCATTGTTATTTATACATAAGAAGAAATATAGTCATGTGATCTTGTTTCATTCGTCATGGTATAAACTTTCCAAATATATATTTTTTGTAATTTTTACCTTAATACGATTAGAGATATTATCGACCATCAAACGTGAAAATTCCAATATTATATCTAAAAGAAAATGGAGGGAGTACAATTTACTGCCCTCTTATAATATTAAGTAGGTTGTAGCCTTGTAGAGTATCGTTAGTTTGCAGCTGTTTTTGTGTAGGATCACATGAAAAAACAAGGATACTATGGATATGACATGTATTTTAATCCAACCATAATTTATTGATAGTGATCACATATATAAAGTTGTGCTACATTTTTTATCTTCGATCTGAGAATCTTCTTAAGCATGTAAATATGACTTCAATATATAGTTGTTATCGGGGGTGGATCTAGGATTTTAAATTTGGGGGTCCTGACCAAACCATCTAGGACAGCGGCGGAGCCACATAGTAACAAGGGGTAGCACGTGCTACCCCTGTTTTTAAAAAAAAAAAAAAATTAATTTTCCTTTTTTTTTTTTTGGAAAAACAGAAAAGTAAAGAGAGTCAGGTAGGTTATGTCACTTGCGTGTGAAAACCATACTGCAGTCCAGTATTCTGTCCCAACTTCCAACCTTTCTCTCTTTTCTACTTTTCTCTCTCCTCCTTCCCTTGCCTCCCTCTCTCATGCGTTGAGAGCTTCTTCTTTTTCTTTTTTTGGGTTTGAGATCTAAAGAATTAAAATTTACTATATATTTTTTGGATTGTGGGCGAATGGAATTAAAAGTAAGGGCTATGCATTAGAATTGGCGATTTGTCTTTTGATAGTTCGTTAGGTAAATTTCTGAAATTTCTTGTCTAGATTGATTTTGGTTTCTTTAAGATCATGCCAGTAGAGAGAATTGAGCTCAACCTTGGAATTTATGGGTTTAAATTTGGATTGGTTTAGTATAATTTTGATTTTTTTTGAGTAAATAAACTTCTGGGTAAAATTGATTTTTCTGTTCAATAATTGGGTTCAAATAATTTTCTATAGTTTTGTGTATGAGAAGAATTGATTTTTTTTTTTGGTCAAAATGAATTGAATTTTTAGGTGAGGTGGGCATGTTCTTCATTTTCTTCTTCTTTTTTATTTTATTTTGGGGAAGTTGCTGATGTATGGTATATAATGGTGGGGGCTTGTTTGGCAAGAAGTTGGTGAGTCAGTCAATAGACAAGCTTCAAGAATTGAAATTCGACCCTTCAATGTGTAGCCATAGACAAGGTTCCAATGAAGAACTTGAGTTGTGCAGTTCAATGAACACATTAGAGAATAATATATTCAACATCTTCTTCTCTATAGGCACCAAATAAACCAATCCAAACTCAACTTAGTTTCCAGTTCTGGCAATAATTATGACATGTGTGGATCTATAGATTTGTGAATATGATAAATTGTGATAAGTGAATTCGAAACAATAGGCAATTTGTGATGTTATATTGTAAATTTTGATTTGCAAGGTTATTTATTTGTGTTCTAATCTTGAGTTGGGAGTAAAAAATGACTAGTTGAGTTGATTAGGATTTCCTAATGCAAATGCTAGTATAATTCTTCTCCATCAAAAATTAGTTTTTCCCAAATGAAACTTTCAAGTGGTGAAATGTTTTTTTTTAACTCGATTTGAACTATTGCAATTTTCTTCAATTAAAATACTTTAGAGGTTTTATTTGGATTTTATATCTTAAAATTTCGAAAAAGAATTTGTATTAAATACTACCGCAACATTACGCTACCCCTCATCGAGAATCCTGGATCCGCCCCTGATCTAGGAACATAATAAAGAAATTGGACAATAATTTCATGACATAGATTGAGAATGAGAAGCTGGGTTTTTGGATGACAAAGCTAAAACTTTACACTGAACACATCAATTATCGTAAAATACTTTTGTTGTAATATATTTTAATACTTCATCCATCTTTTAAATATATTTAGCAATTTGCCTTTATACTCTCAAATACACATTTTCACTATTCATTTCTTAATACTTATCTTTACTAAAAGGTATAATAGTGTATACTTAAAAAGATATACATAAAGATCAATAAGTTCAACACATCACATAATAATTTTTTTTTCCTTGGTAAAATTTAGTACTTCCTCTGCTTTTTTTTACATGTGACACTTTCCTAAAACGAAATGGTGCAAATTACATGTGACACTTTTTTTCTTTCCTAAAGTAGTAAGTTTTGGCCTATGAAATTACCATATTACCCTTACTTATCACAATTAACAAAAACAAAACCCCATTTAATCTATCCCATTAAAACATAACGTAACCTAATCAGATCTAAACTATTCTCACCAAATTAAAAACCCCACCAACTACCTTTCATCATCCCCATAAGAATTGAAACCCCCAACTGCATTTTCTCTTTCTTCATTCAACCCCCCCATTAATGATCTTCACTTCCCAAAACACTCCCCTCTTTCATCCGTTCATCTTCTCTCACCTCACCTTCATTTTCTCTCTTCTCACCGCCAATTTCTCTCACCTGACCTCCATTTTCTCTCTCTTAATTTCATCACTTTCTTCTTAAATTGCCTCAAAAACCTTCGAATTACTCACTTTCTTCCTTCGAAATCATCTGCAACATCAGAGATCTTCATCTCCCATAAAAAAACCCTAATTTCAGAACAAAATGTTTGTCCCAGATCTTCAACCCCTTGTTGATGCGCTCTTTCAAATTGACGACGCCGATGAGTCAGATTGCATCAGGGAATTGATGCATGCGTTTGAAGCAAACTCCACTTGGCCCAGAAGACTTAACGACAGTGGAGACGCGCAAAATTATCTTCGCCCTTATGCCTTGAAGGCTCTGGGTGTGGTTGTTGATGAATTTTGCAAAAAAAAACTGGGCTTCCAAGAGAGTTCATTCCCTTATCTTCCCTTCCACAACATGCGAGTCCCCCCAAAGAGAAGATCTTTGGCCACCAACCTATTTCAAAGAGGTTGAGGCCTAGATCCACTAAGGTTGTGAATGTTGTTGCAGAAGTTGAGGGGATAAAAGGTGAGGGTGTTCTGAGGTCTACCCATGAGATTGTTTGCGCACTTAGGGCTCCTGAATTTCAGTGTATCTCAAAGAAAGGTAAGGTTAAAGAGGTGAAAGGGAAGGAGAAAGTGGTGAAAGGGAAGGATATATAAATCAGGGTGGCTGAGAAAAAGGTGAAGGTGGCTGAGGTTGAGGTGCAGGGGAAGGGGAAAGAGGTGAAGGGGCAGTGTGATTGTTTAGGATGTACTGCTACTTCCTTCAATGTGTTTGATGATGAGGGGAATACATATGCCATGTATGTTGAAAGTGATGGGGGGTTTCAAAGTATTTGATGTGGTTGAAGACATTGTGGGTTTATCTGAGGCTGAAGATGGTGAGCTTGATGTCCCAGTGAGCCCCTGTACTAGCTCCGAACTGGACCCTGATTCACATTGCTTCCTACTAAGGCGTAAAGCCAAAGATACGAGTCCCTGAGGTTTTATCATCCTAACTGAAATTAATTTCCTTTATCTATGAAAAATATGAGTCCCCCTTCAATTTATTGTGTTCTTGCCTATTTCTGTTGTAGTTGCCTATTATGTATGGTTGCCTAATTGTGGGTAGTTGCCTAAATCTGGTTTGTTGCATAATTCTGTTTCTTTTCCTATTGGATTGGTTTGGTTGTCTTAGTCTGTTTTGGTTGCATATTGGGTCGGTTTGATTTCCTAATTCTGAGTTGGCTGCCTATTGGATTAGTTTGATTGCCTAATTCTGTTTTGGTTGCTTATTGGATTGGTTTGGTTGCCATGGATTGTTTTGGTTGCCATGGATTATTTTGGTTGCCTATTGGATTGGTTTGGTTGCCTACTCGGATTGGTTTGGTTGCCTACTGGATTAGTTTGATTGCCTAATTATGTTTTGGTTGCCTATTGGATTAGTTTGATTGCCTTGGATTGTTTTGGTTGCCTATTGGATTGTTTTGGTTGCCTTGGATTGGTTTGATTGCCTATTGGATTAATTTGATTGCCTAATTATGTTTTGCTTGCCTATTGGATTAGTTTGATTGCCTTGGATTGTTTTGGTTGCCTATTGGATTGGTTTGGTTGCCTTGGATTGGTTTGGTTGCCTATTGGATTAGTTTGATTGCCTAATTATGTTTGATTGCCTATTGGATTAGTTTGATTGTCTAATTATGTTGTAGTTGACTATTGGATTGGTTTGGTTGCCTTGGATTAGTTTGATTGCCTAATTCTGTTTTGGTTGTCTATTGGATTGGTTTGGTTGCCTATTAGATACTTTTGGTTGCCTATTTATGGTGTTGTATGCTGTTGAGTTGGATTGGAGGAGGTTGAATTTGGATTGTATGCTATTCAGTAGGTTTGGTTACCTAGAATGAGGTTGGATGATGAATTGGATTGGTTTGGTTGGTGAGAAAAATGGCTAATGATGTCAATTATGCTTAATGAAACCTAAATGTGTGGACTGGTCTGCTGAGTTATTTGAGTCCCTCCCTGCTAAGTGAATTGAGTCTCTTTTATGAGTAATTTGAGTCCTTTATTTTTCATGCTCACATATAATCCAGATGATAAAGGGACTCATGCTTGTGGCTTGAGGAGTAAGAGATGATTTGCTCCTTATTGGTGTAAAACCATTAAGTTGAGGATTGAAATCATCCATTACTTCCTCAATGAGCTATGCAATTATCCCTGATGGATTTAACTAAACAACTCCCATCAACTTTTGACATGCAAAAAAAAAAAACATAAAATTAAGTTCATTTATCATCCATAATTGTTGCATCACTGCTTATACAAACCAGTACTTGACCATAACTAATTACATAGCAAAAAAAAAAAAAACATAAAAGCTAGGCCCAAAAACTTTCTGGTTTGATTAGAAGTGTTGATGCATCTTCTCCATAAGCTAAACCAAATCTGTTGATACTTATATACATGTGTATGTCTTCTTATATACTTCTTATATACCCAAAAAGTTGCCCCTGTTTCTTTCCTTCATACACATCAAAAATTTGTGCAAAAAAAATTCTTCATCTTCTCCCCATGTTAGACTTATGGTGCATCTAGGTAGTCAAAAGTTTCACCTACATTAATGAATCTTTCATTTAGATAAGCCACTGCCTCATCTATAACTGCTTGCTGAACTTCTACATTGTCTGGAAGTAATCCCTGTGTCTCTAGCTTTCTTTTGCCATGGTATGGGTTCTTGTAATTATTCCCTCCTTTGCATTTAAGTATCTCTACCATGACATATTGCAATTGCAACCAAGTGTACTTCAATACTTCGGGGTCAAAGAAATCATAACAGTCCTGCACTTTTAAAATCAAATCATCTAGATTCTTAGGAAAAGACTGATATTGTAGTGCTTGAATAGCTCTAAACAAATCCTAAATCTAGCACATTTAAGTCAGGAGACTGAGGTGGTTGATTGATTAGTTGAATATTGAAGCCATTCTAAGTTGTTGCTACCCTAAATGCTGGGTCATCTGCATGAATGTGAGGTGTTGCATTGTCTTGCTGTATGTAAATTTCTTTTGACACACCCTCTGGCCAATTCCTCATTATGGAAGAGATAATAGTGTTGATTATCATGTCCCTCATAACTACTAGGTTGACACTTTTAATTGCCTTTGTCACCCAAGTTCATGCCCTTCTGTTCTTAGTTGAATACTTGGCCCTCCCATACTCAACAAAAGGATAGATACCAAATTTGCCATCATGTATCATATTCTCTTCACTGTCTTTAATAGGTCTAGATGTTGCACACATGAACATAGCTTTAATCTTATACCTTTTAGATTGACAACAACTGTAAGGGTCATCTTCAGCAGGGAGCAAGTAGAATCTCCTCATGTCTGGACTCAAATAAAACCATTTTTCCTCTATGTGAACAACATTATGCATGTCAACAAATGTTGGTGGTTGTGTCCTTGTTGCTGGTAATATGTGCTGCAACACCCACTTCAGTCTTTGAAGCTTGTGATCATCTGTTAGTTTTGGGTGAGTGCTGCTTGTGTGACTTGAGCTTCCTCTGTTTCAGCAAACTATATACAGTAGATGGAGGGACTTTAAGATAACTAACAAATGCCCTAATACTGGTCCTTAGATGAAGTGAGACTGACTGAAGCCATTTTTCATCATAAACTCTTAATTTTCTACCACATCTCCCTATTTTTTTGTTTCTAACATATATAGGTTGCCCACTTGCTCTTTGTCTTTTTGCATCTGTCCATATTCTTTCTAGTCATCCTATGTATGCCATACTTTTTGCTAATTTTATTTTTAAACCCCATACAACTTTACCATTGATTTCTGAGGTAAGAAGTTCATCAACCAACATTCTCCTTTTTTCTAAACTTAACATTGGTTTTTTTTCTTGCACTTACATTGTTTTGTGTTTGTGTCTGTGGTTGATGTCCATGAACTTGTTGTTGCTGTGCTTCCTGCTATGTTTCTGTGCCTCCACCATCATCATCCGTGTACTGATCATCATCACTGTGATAATGGTGTCCCATTTCATGTAGCAGCAAGTCATCCTCCATGCCTTCTATTTGCAGCAACTGTTGAAGGTCAAAGAACCCTGCATCTTCTGACGCCATTTTGTTAGATTGAAAGAGAAGAAGAAGACTGAAGTTTGAAGTTTTTTGTGGGAAACTTCAGTCAATATTTTTTTGGATGATTATTTTCAACATTAATGTGCAGTGTGTGCAGTGAACTAGTATAGCTTAACTTAGTTAACTTGTAATGATACTAAACCATGGTAGTTGATGAAATTTTCTCTCTCTTCATTTTGTGAAATAAGTCCTCAATTAATGTTGGGGATTTATATAGAAGATAGAGTTTGTAGTTGGTGCCTTCAATTGATTTGAAGAAGGCAAAAATTTGAATTTTATGAAAAGTTTAACTTTATGAAAAAATTTGGAGAGAATTGAAGTTAGTGGCAAAAAAATTAGGCTGGGTCAGATTTCCCCTACTTGGGCGTGCAAAAATAAGGAGGGAAAGTGGGGCGTGGTCCCTGCTTTTCTCTCTCCTCCCTTACCTTTAAACCCATGTGTAATGGTTCTCACTCCCTTTAATCCCCTACAATTACTTTTCCTTAAATCTCCCCTCTAATTTTTTTCTAGGTAACCGTGAAATTCAAAAGTGTCACATGTAAAAAAAAAACGAAGGAAGTATATAAAAAGTGCATAATATAGTCAAATTGTTGTATTGGTTTGAAAACAAATCAACCAATTATTAAAAATGTGTGATAGATAAATCGATGATTAAAAAATAAGAGTTGGACATAAAACTAATTACTCCAAGACAATAAATGTCAAACAAAAAGAAAAAAAGGAAGGAGGTATTCAACTTTCAAGTGAAACAAAAGGTATTCATTTAGAATAAAAATAAAAAGAAAAGAAAGGAAAACTTAGAAACAAAAACAAAGCAATAGAAAATGTCTGCAAAGGGACGAACCTGCGCCTACATATGGATACAAGTTTAATGTAGTAGCACTAACCACTGGAGCAAACTTCAGTAAGTTCAATAAAGACGCAAAGAACTTATTTTAGCTATCTTTGTTGCACGTCAGACGCAATAGAAAATTGGATTTTTCTTTTATTTTGAGGGGGCCTGTGCCACCCAGGACCTTCATAGGTCCGCCCCTGATTGTTATAAATCAATCACCAAACACTTCTAACCTCCTTCCACCTTGGCTTCCGACTTCTTCACCCCATTCTCCGGCACTATAACGCTGCCTACCGTCTCAACCTCCGCCGCTTCTGCCGCCTCCCTAAACTTTCTATAAATGTCACTCTTGTAAAACTTTCTTGTTCTGACCACTAAAATCAATGAAAAAAGCATACTAATAATAGTTGCTCCTGTGATTACAAGAAATGCTAACCGAAAACATTTTGTGCCAATACAATTTAGCTCTTCCCCTTGTTGCCTGACCCGACCCAAAGCCTCCATTTGCCTTGTGGCTTCTCTATCATATAATTGGCCCGTTAATCTCACATTCAGAATATATCCCCCAATTGGGCTTGCTATTGTTCCAAAGTTGTACAAAGTTGAGTAGTATTTAAGCCCATATATCTCAGATATTATGCCAAATAGCAAAGGCCATTGAGCCCCATAACAAAACCCAATAATCACGGTTGCAACATAAAGCCCATTACGCACATTGACAGCAATCAAAAGGTGCCCACCACAAGATAGCAAGAGCATTAAACTGAGGAAAAGAGGCCTTGGAAATTTGTACTTCTTTAACAAATGCTCCGAATAGAAACCCGCCACGACCCGACCCAAGTAGTTCCATATACTCACTAGAGACACAAATGTGTTTATACTACGAGCCGGATACCCGAGCGATGTCCCAATTTGACCCAAATTATCAATGGCAGTCAGTGTCCCGCCAATTCCACTTATGATAGTAATAAAAAGAATGAGCATGTCGATATTAAAAAGCGCTTGTAGTATGGTATGATCTTCCCCTCGTTCTGGAGGCCGAAAAACATTTTGAAAACAAGAATCTACCTCTCTACAAGTGTGATGTGATAAATTAGTAACATTTTTAACTATGTCATCTTCCATGTTATCTTCCTTACCTTTTACCATTTCTTGTTTATTCTTCTTGTACTCTTCTTTGATCACAGTGTAAAGAGGTAAAAGTAACAAAATAATTACCGCGATACCGCTTCCTACGTACTCACCTCGAGTGAAAGTCATAGTCTTTTGAAGTATGATCATGAACATGAGAAAACTGGCGAGGCCAAGGGAGATATAGAGAAACTGATAGAAGATTTTGACTTCATTTTTGTTTCTAGTAAGTTTCATAAATCGGATGGTGCGCAAAAATGCAAATGAAATAACTGCTGGTAGCCAACCAATGAGTAAAATTAATGACTTGGAGTTTTTGGTACCATAAAATGCAAAGTAGACTTGTGTTATGATTGCACCACTTAGACCAACGAACCCTTTTAGCAAGCCTAAAACCACTCCTCGGCTCTCTGGAAAGTTCTTCACACAAGTAACTAGTGCACCAGTGTTTGAAAAGGCTTGAGAGTTTGCACCTATATAAAAAGGTACAAAGAATATTATTAACTAACAACAATAATACATGACGTATATATGATATTTGAGGGAGTGCTGACTAGTAGGGTTGACAATGGGTAGGGTATGGGTAGGGTAAGACTAAACCCTTACCATACCCTATTTTTGGATGTAGATCCACACCCTACCCATACTCATAGGGTAACAAATTTTAGGACCCTTACTCGTACCCGTAGGGTTCGATAGGGTATGGGTAGGGTCTAGGCTTAGAATGGGTCCAATACAAATTTTTTTCTGCTTATATTTTCACGTGTATATATAATTGTTAAGCACAATTCAACATATAAAACTGTCAATTAGCACACAAAATATCATATTACATAGAAATACATAGTTTTTTCACATCCGAAAAGTCTCATACATCCAAATATGAATAAAGGAAATAGTTTGGAGCGAGAGAGTGAGATACCGGTAAGATGAGAATGTGAGAGTGCGGCTAGGGTAAGGGATTGAGGGTTTTATTTTGACGGAAGGGTTTCTTACATCTGTTATATATTAAATATATATATTTATTTTAAATTTAAAAACATAAAAATTATATATTTTAGTTTGGGTGGGTCTATGGGTAAGGTCTGGGTATTTGAGAAGTGGACCCTTACCCTACCCTTACCCCATAAGGTCCAAAAAATTAAGACCCATACTCTTCAATTAGGGTAGGGTCTAGACGGGTTTGGTTAGGAACCTGGACCCATTGCCATCTCTAGTACTAAGGGAGTATATTATATATGGATGCATTTAATTTGTAAGAGCTATTGTATTGTTGTGATAGACTGATAGTGGTTGATCATTAATTAAATACTCCCTCCGTTTTTTAGATGTAACATATTGATTTTGGGCACTATTCATTCAATACACTTTGACCATTAACTGTCATTTATACATAAGAAAAAATATAGTCATGTGGGATCTTGTTTGATTCGTCACGGTATACACTTTCCAATATATATTTTTTATAATTTTTACTTTTATACAATTAGAGATATCATCGGTCAAAGTTGTGCCTCGACAGATGTGAAAAGTCCAATGTTACATAAAAAAACGGAGGGAGTATATTTTTACGCTGCCAAAGGAAACGTGATATAAATATCCGAGTCGGTAGAGTCTCTATTATACACCTAGTTACACCGTGAAAACTGCATATTAATAAACAATAGCACTTAGCTTACTAATTAGTTGCTTCAACTAACTAATAATATCAGTCGTTGCTAGAACCATACAAAATTAGAGTTAGTCTTGCGTGGACCTGTGACATATCTACCATAGTGACCAAAGCCACTTATGTGACATAGTTACCCTTTTTTTCCATATAGTAATCATTTTAAAATCTTAAAGTTATATTATACAGTTTATATCTACCATAGTGACTGTTTTTTTTAATATAGTGACTCTTTCTCACATTAGTTTATCATGGTAAAATTTTCACTTTGTGACATAGTAACCTTTTTTTTCACATAGTCAAACCTAACAACCTATATTTACTCATCTTTTATATATATATTTTTTATATAGTGATCTTTTTTTTTTTCATAAATCACATGGATTACCATTAGGTCCACACTAATTTATTGTGGACCAAGTCCATATAAGTTATTTACACAAAATTATATGTCTAATAATAGACGGTAGTTGATTAGTACTTAATTATTTTTAACATGACAATAAGCTAGAAAATTAACACCATTTATGAGCATTCTTAAAAATAAGTTGTTTTTTTTTGGCAACTTAGGAAGACACTTATTATTGTATATTAACACACGCCCAATACTCTCTCATCAATATCCCCCCCCCCCCCCCAAAAAAAAAAAAACACAAGCATTCTCACAATTAGAGTTTTAGGTCCAAATTAAATTATTCTTCCAATCATTTTCATAACGAACACCAAAATTTTGTTTTGACTGATCAATTCTTAAAAATGGATTAAAATTTCTATTATGTTCATATATTCATCTATTTAGAAAATAGGGCTAGCACATATTAGAGTTTAGGTACTTTATATATCATCATCATCATCATTTTTATTATTAGAAAACCTAGGTACATACAAAATCAATTTTTTTACTAATTAGTTTCGGACACATGCACTTAGGCTTTGTTCAGTTCACCTTATTTTTGCTTATTTCAGATCAGATCAGATCAGATCAGACCAGATCAGATCAGATCGGATCAGATAAAAAAAAATAAGTTCAGATCAGATCGTATAAGTTCAGATCAGATCAGATCAGATAAGTTCAGATCAGATCAGATCAGATCAGATAAGTTCAGATCAGATCAGATAAGTTCAAATAATGCTTATATTTAAAAACTTATTATTATTATTATTATTATTATTATTATTATGATTATTAGTATTACTAATGCTATTATTATTATTATTATTATTATTATTATTATTATTATTATTATTATTATACAATTACTCTTACTATTAATATTATTTACTAGTACATTTGTTCAAAAAGATTATTATTATTGTCGTTGTTGTACTTATTAATTATTAATATTGGTAATTATTATTAATGTCGTTGCTATTATTATAAATGTCATTGATATCACTATTTGAAGCTATTTGTGTTCAAGAAGAAAAATGTTCTTTTGGCATTTGTATGTGTTCTTTTTTTTATTTATTTTAATTAATAATTTTGATATGTGATGTTCTTTTTGATTTGTACATGTAACGAACATGACAATAGTATATGATGTTTATTTTTTAAAACAATTTTGGTAGAATAATATAAATTATATATTACTAATTTATATAAAATATGAGTAGCATGAGATAACCTAATGGTATTGTCATCACGTTCAAAATTTTTCCTACAAAGGATTTCAACTTATCTTTAAAAACAAAGTTTATATAGAACAATTCAACGATATAAGAAGAATATTTAACCATTTTGTTCAAGATCATATGATTATATATATTTATAGGTTTATTTATAATAAAAAAGAACAATTTATTGATATAACAAATAACATGTTGTTAGTTAAATCCAAACATGTCATCAATATAAAAATAACATCTATCTTTTATTTTTAAAATGTGTTCTTTAAATAAATCTTGTATGCTCTTTCAGTATATGTTCTTTTTTTTAATATCATTATATGTTCTTTTCATTACTACCTAAATTCTTATTATTAACGGACCTTGAACATGAGTGTTCTTTTATTTTTAATTTTTTTGGGCCTCTTTCTGGAATCCGTGGTAAGATGAATTTTCTTTGGGCTGCCCTCGCACAGGGTCACTCATCTAAAGACCCAACAAGCCCCAACCCCTCTCCCCCACCCACAACAATATTGAATTATATGCTTCCACCAAGATTTGAACCTTGGTCTCCCACGTGGGAGGTAAGAAGCCATACCATTGGACGCAAGAGTCCTTAGTCTTTTATTTTGTAATTGTATGTTCATATACTAATGTGCTCTTTTTCAAAAAAAAAAGAACTAATTATGCTATAATAATAATAATAATAATAATAATTATTATTATTATTATTATTATGTTATCTATATTATTATTATTATTGTTATTATTGTTATAATATTATTTATATTATTATTATTATTATAAAATTATTATTATTATTATATTATTACTGAAAGTTGTGCATACTAATAAAATGATAGTAATAGTAATACTAGTAATGAAATACAAAGTTATAATAATATTAGTAATAATGTATTTTTTAAAAGATAAGTTCAGATCAGATCAGATCAGTTCAGATCAGATTAGATCAGATCAGATCGGAAAAAATAAGTTCAGATCAGATCAGAAAAAATAAGTTCAGATCAGATCAGAAAATTTCAGGTGAACTAAACATAGCCTTAGTTGCGATGTACTTAAGTGTATGTTCGATTTTATGATTACTATTCAATTAGGATAAAAATTATTAAGGTTGAATATTTTTATAATATGGTCTAGTCTATTCTGATATTTATTTGGTGAAATTTGGTTTTGCAATAATCTGACTTAACTTTGACCGTAATCTTATGCCAATAATCTATATGGAAAAATATATTCAGGCGTGAGTTGGGTTTGTCTCAACATGTAGTTTGCCAAAGATCTAATCTTTATAATTTTTATTAATATGAAATTAAATATATCTTGTAATTAGTAAATAGAATCAAGAAGACATTGTTTAGTGTGGTATAAATTTTTCTGATTTGGTCTAATCTGATTTAATTTTAACAAAAATAAGTATTATGAAAAGGTGAAGAAAACGTAGTCTTAAGTTAGGACAGTAGAAGGCAATTGACATTAATGGGAGAGGCTAGTGGTAGGCCAGATTCTTTTATAGTAATAACTCTGTTTTATGAGAGGGCCTGCATGGTCTGTTTCGAAGATTGTATATCACATCAAATGTTCAAATATCGTGTCGTGGTTCACATGCAACTGTAAAAGGTGAGGCAATATCATATTAGTAATACTTTTCAAAGGTAAATGTGATCTAAGAAGTGAAGATAAGATGGTACATACTCCTTGTTTGATTGTGAAGATGATATATTAAGTCAATGATATACAAGTAGATAAGAGTGCTTTCATGACTTGTGAGGATAAGATAAATAAGTTTGATGCTAATTGAGTGCTTGCTAACCTTTTTTTTTTTTTTTTTTTTTTTGCTAATGACAGCACACAAGATTGGGTTATAGATAAGTAAAGTATATTTGGTAAAAATATAATTTGAAAATTCTGACAAGAAAATACAGGATATTTTTTTTTTGATAGGGAATAAAACTAGGAGGTGTACACACAAGAGTCACGCCCTAAAGCACCTATAAGGGTGGTTACAACAAGCTTCAAGTACAAAAAAAATATACTCCATCCGTCCTATGTTATAGTGCCTGATTCTATTTTTCACGGGTATTAAGATAAATAGAATCTAAGAGAAATGTAAATTATTATTAATAAATGGTATGGGGAAAAAACTGATTTTAGGAGAGAGAATGACAATAAGTGGTGAAAAAGTATTAAATGCATGACTAATTCAACCCTTGGGTTGAATAAGCAAAGCAAAAAACTATTTCCAAGAAGCAAATAAATAATGGTGACACAATTTTTCTAGGAAAATCATGGAAAAGTGTGGAATCAAAATAGAAACAAGAATTATATTTTGGGACACTCTAAAAGGAAAGAAGCACTATAATATGGGACGGAGGGAGTAGAAGAAAAGAGAGCACTAAGAAACTCGAGTAGATGCTCCGCCGCGGCAAGGGATGTCAGTGGGTAATGGACCCTACCCGGATCCGTGGATCAAGATCCGTTTTTCAGCGGATCTGGATCCTCAAATTTTGGACCCTACGGATCCGGGTAGGATATGGATCCTAGTTTTTAAAAATGGATCTGGACCGGGTCCTAAATTATTACCCGGATCCATTACTCGTTTTTGAAAGTTATTTTAAAATATATATTTAAAAGGGTAACAATTAATGTTAAACTCTTAATGTTATTTATGCTTGGATTTATTATATTAAGGTTGAATGCTTGTGTACTTTAACATGACAAATGAAGATTCTAAATGGCGTTGTTTTGTTCTTTAAAATCTTTAATTATTGTGAAAATTAAAGTCGTTTGAAGAAAATAGGTTAGGATCCGTTTTGGATCCATAGGATCTGGATCCTCAATTTTATTACCCAGCGGATCTGGGTTGGATATGGATCCATGCCTGGAAAACGGATCTGGATCTGGATCCTGGAGGATCCGGTCCAGATCCTACTTCATTGACATCCCTAGCTGCGGCAACACACCATCTCCCCAGGCCAACTGAAGACAACTTCGTGAAACCCTTCTCGAGGGGCAAGACAAACACCACTGAAAATGAATAAGCTCCCAAATCTTCTCAAGAGAACCACAATTACTTGAGGCCACAACAAACAAAGACCAACCACAAATCTAACAACTAAAAAACAAGAATTAAATAAAACAGCAAATTAAATAAATACAGGAAAAAGAAAATAAACCCAGCAATCGCCGGAGTCGCCGCAAAAACCAGCCGATGCGAACACCGACCCACCGCGAGCGAAACACCGGCGACGAGAACACCCATGATCCACCGCGAGAACTAACTGAACTAGAGAGTTGAAACCCGAACGAAAGGAGAATTGAAACCCCCGACCCGAGCCCCGCCAATAGGGAGAAGAAGATTGGCTCAAAACCAGCAGCACCCACACTGCAAGAAGAACACAGTAGCTTCGGCCAGGATCTACAGTCGAGCGACCACCACCCGCACTGCGAGCAACCATTCCCAAATTGACTAATTTTAGAAAGGCGAAAGCTAATTAAGAGGCTAGAAGAACAAACGTCCGACTGATGACAAGAGAAATTGGACTACTTGACAAACTAAGCCATAAAAATGGCTAGATCTAGGAGGCAGAGAAGAGGGAGGAGGCTAGGGTTTCAATTTCAAAAGAAGTTGATTTGGGGGCTAGGGTTCTAGAGAGGAGGGGGAGCCCCTCTCTCTAGAGTTTTGCTATGTGATTTCATATATTAATTAATATTTTTTATTAATGGTTTTGTCCACATCCTTTAAACCACTTTTATCGTTTGTATAAAAAGAATAATATAGTTGCTTATCGTTGTATACTTATTAAAAGTACAATAAATATTATATTTAGTTAGGATAATTTTCTCCCAGCCACTTTGAGGCCAAAGGTTCCACTTCTGGCTGTATTTTTGGAGAAATGATAAACATCTAATTGCTAGATGTTAGTAAACATCTAACAGGGGTAAAACTATCAATGTACATGGGAAAAAGTTGTCAGTCAGACAAAAAAGTGATCTCGAAAATTGTGAGTTGTCAGTCAACAAAGAATTGATGTCGAATTGCTATACTAATAAATAGTGTTCATGCAAGTACAATTAGTGTTCGTGTAACTACAAATAGTGTTTATATAACTAACAAATAGTGCTCATGAAAGATAAATAGTGTTTATGCAACCCAATTAGAATAAAGGTAAAGTTGTTAGTCAAACAAAAAAGTAACCTCGGAAAATGTGATGCTAACAAATAGTGTTTATGCAGCTACAAATAATGTTCATTTATCTGCAAATATTGTTTATATAACTAACAAATAGTGTTCGTGAAAAATAAATAGTGTTCATGCAACCCAACTAGTGTTTTTATATATTAAAAGGTAAATAAAAATCTGCCAACAAAAAAAAAAGTATTTTTTATTTTTTATATTTTTTTAATTATTTTTTTTATTCCTTGCTAGATGTTAGTAAAAATCTAGACTAACATCTAGCAATTAGATGTTTATCATAGCTCGTATTTTTTAAGGTAACAATTAGTGTTCGTGAAAAATAAATAGTGTTCATGCAACCCAACTAGTGTTTTTATATATTAAAAGGTAAATAAGAATCTGCCAACAAAAAAATGTGTTTTTTATTTTTTATATTTTTCTTAATTATTTTTTTATTCCTTGCTAGATGTTAGTAAACATCTATACTAACATCTAGCAATTAGATGTTGTTTATCATAGCTCGTATCTTTTAAGGTAACAAATTTCTTTCATGTTCCACCCAAATACCCAATCCCAAGAGTTGGGGCTGCAACGAGGTTAGATTAACATGCAAAACGTGGTATGCCTTTTTATTCCTATAGGCTACAGTTATATATTACGAGAAATATTTTGTGACAATGTCTTAGTACAAGATAAAATTGAGATGAGTATCAGTTTAAATTTAACATCTATTAATTTAGGAAAATTTGTCAAAAAAAAAACCTTTAAAAAGTTTAGTTTTGCGAAAAAAAACTTTTTAAAGCATTTTTTGCAGAAAAAACCACAAATCTAATTTATTTTGCAAGATGAAACCCACATGCATTTTCCAGTGTAGTTTTTGAGATGTATATGGGTTGTACTGCAGTTAATGGAGATAGGGGTTAATAGAAGATAGAAGGGCCAACCCTATGCATCTAAAAACCACACCGGAAAATTTGTATAAGTTTCAGCTTGCAAAATAAATTAAGTTTGTGGTTTTTTTCTGCAAATAATGCTTTAAAAGGTTTTTTTTCGAAAAATTAAACTTTTAAAACTTTTTTTTTGGCAAATTTTCCATTAGTTTAACACAAAAAATATTAATTTTACCTACCAAGCTCAACTTGGCACACTTGGTGGGGATTTTACCTCATAACTTTAAGGGCACCCTTAATGATGAGTGAAAAAAAAAGATTACATACTTGATCTTAAAAAAAACCCCTTAACAATGAATGAAAGAAAGATTGAGGGATGATTGCAAAAAAAAAATTGTATAGGACGATTGAAACGATGATCAGGCGTGGGACCCACCGCATGATCTGGTAAAATATAATCTTTTTGACTTCTCCCTAGCCAAAACGACGCGTTTTAGCTGGAGCTGTGAGAGAGCTCCATCGTTTTGGCTAGCGAAAAGCCAAAAAAAATTGAGCTGGACTGACACACGCGCAGGAGCTGGCAACGTGACAAGTGGGACACCTTTCCACATGTCAGCTTCCTATTGGCCATTAAAAATATAACCATTGTAAATTTTGCAATGGTTATATTTTTAAAAATACAAATCAGAAAAATATAAAAAAAATACCAACGGCTCTATTTTTCCGAGCTCTATAAATAGAGACCCATTTTACTATATTTTGGACATATATAATTTTCTCCATTTTCACTAATTTCTTGTACTTGTTCTAATTTATTTCAATTAATTAATAAAAACGCTAACTACGTATGCTACGTAATTAATAAAATCTAATTATATAGATAAATTAATTATTAAATTGATAATTATAATTTTAAAATTTTTAATTTAATTAATTAGTAATAAAATATCAATTAGTAATGAATATTTCATATTAATAAAAAGTAAATAATAAAAATATTGTAGAATGGTGGTTGGGTGATGAGAGAGAAAAAGTAGTTGGGATGATCTTTTTTTTGGTTCATTGTTAAGAAGAAAGTGGGAAAAGATTGTGGGATGTGATTTTTTAGAGAGAGAAAGTTAGAAAGAAAGTGGGATGATCTTTTTTTTTTCATTCATCAATAATGATGCTCTAAGGTTAGAACTCCAAATCCCACCAAGTGAGGAGAGCTTGGAGAAGGATTTCCCTTACCAATTCCCCTCCTTCCAAGTATTTGGCTTTCTAGGTCGGGCCTTATGCGAGGGCAGCCCAAAGGTTATTTATTTTACCAATAAAAAAATTTATGCCAGTTTAACCCAAAACAATTACCAGTTTAAGTCCATAGACATGATAATTGTCTCAATCATTCTAAATGATCCTGAGACGTCTCACACAAAGCGCTTTGTATTCATTAATAGATGTAGTATATGATTAAATCATTACTAGACTACTTATAATTAAACACGTACCTATGCAAATATACAGGCACATTTGCCAAATTGCTGGCTTGGCGATGCGATCAGTAACGGCGAGCCAAATCATGAAGTAACCAAAGAAGTTGAGAAGAGCACCAACGACTAGAACCACCCAAGGAGGGGTGACTTCCATTAATAGCCCTGAGGGTACCCCTGCGATGGACCCTAAATCCTTGAAGAAACTAAGGAGATTGAGGGTAGTTTGGTCATATCCTAGGGACGTTTTTATGTCCTTAGAGTATGATCCAAACATGTAGGTGGCCCCTGACGTCGACAACACTAGTAGAGCGGAAAGCACCATGAACCACTGTCCCCTTAAGACACGTAACATAAAGCCGGGATGGCCGCCGCCTCCGCTGCCGCCTTCGACCACCATGGCTAGGTATCTAGAAAAGGATATGGGAACTTTGTATGTATGTTGAGGGAGTGAGTGTTGAGTTCCCGAAAGTTACGAAAATGTATGTGGAGGGGTAAGCTTATACTAAATAATAGTACCAATATGTAGATAAAAGAAAGATGATTAATGATAGATCGTGATATAGAAGACAAATATGCTCCTAAGCTTTAATTGTCAGAAACTAATCCAGTAATGATTAATGCGATGAGCTAAGTTAGAGACCCCGTCAAAAAAACAAAAAAAAGTTAAGAGACGATTTTGTTGACTTATCGAGCTTTTAGGAAAGGGGTTTTGAATAGCTACGTTATCTTCATCTTGTTTTAGGAATTCACTTCATCGTTGTTTTCTTATGTTTTATTAGTTTACTACAACTCCAATAATCGAGGAATAATAGAAGTGGGTCATTTCACGTGTCTTCTAGTAACGAAGAAAAGAATAATAGAAGTGGGTCAGGTCTTATGCTAAGTGAAAATTGTCAAGACTTGAGTTGGAGTTAGGGTTTTAATTATTATCGCTCCTGTCATTAATTATCATCAAGGAAGTATATATATCTACAGCCCTAAGGATACATAACATACTAATAAGGCCTACTTAACATAACAATACAAAGGCCCACAACACAACATATAATACATACATACATATGCCAACACCCCCCCTCAAGTTGGAGCATGGAGATCACTAATGCCCAACTTGCTATGTAAGTAGGAAAATTGACGCACACCCAAGGCCTTGGTAAAAATGTCCGCAAGTTGTTCCGTGGTGGAAACTTGAGAAGTAACAATGAGGCCAGCTTGAATGGCATCCCGAATATAGTGACAGTCAACCTCAATGTGTTTGGTGCGTTCATGAAAGACCGGATTTTGGGCGATGTAGAGAGCAGACTTACTGTCACAAAACAAAGAAATAGGACGAGGATGGGAAATGCCAAGACTACGAAGGAGAGCACGAAGCCATTTCAACTCAGCGGTCACATCTGCCATAGAACGATACTCAGCTTCAGCGGAAGAGCGCGAGACAGTATGTTGTTTCCGTGTTTTCCAAGAAATAGGAGAGGAACCAAGAAACACAATCCAACCAGTAACAGAGCGACGAGTCAACGGGCAACTGGCCCAGTCTGAATCACACCAAGCAGTCAAATGCAAATCACAAGGAGAGGAAAGGATAATACCCTGGCCAGGAGTCCCCTTCAAGTAACGCACCACTCTGAGAGCAGCTTCCCAATGATGATCATGAGGTTGATGCATGAACTGAGCAAGTACGTGCACTACATATGCCAAATCAGGACGTGTGAAAGCCAAATATAAAAGACGACCAACAAGGCGCCTATATTGAGCAGGATCCGGGTACAAAGAGCTAGCCAAACGAGTCAAATTATGATTTTGTTCAAGGGGAGTATCAGCAGGCTTAGCCCCTAACAAACCTGTCTCAGAAATAATATCAAGAGTATACTTCCGTTGAGAAAGAAAGAAACCATCGGTGCCACGCGCAACTTCAATGCCCAAAAAATATTTCAGAGCCCCAAGATCTTTCATGCGAAAACAATCACCAAGATATTGCTTGAAAACAAAAAGAGCCGAGGAGTCATTGCCCGAGATAATAAGATCGTCAACATACACAAGCACATTCAGGCGAACCGAGCCCCGAGAATAGGTAAAGAGTGAATAATCAGAATAAGAGCGAGAAAAACCATACTGGCTGAGAGAAGATGCTAATTTAGCGAACCAACAGCGAGGAGCTTGACGAAGGCCATAAAGAGATTTCTGTAAACGACATACCTTGCCAGTAGCAGTAGGATGAAAGCCAGGAGGAAGTTTCATATACACTTCTTCCTCAAGATCACCATGAAGAAAGGCATTATGGACGTCCATTTGATGAACTTCCCAATTTCGGGAAGCAGCAACAGCGAGGAAGGCCCGCACCGTAACCATTTTGGCAACTGGAGCAAAAGTCTCAGTGTAGTCAATCCCCTCCACCTGATGATTCCCAAGAATAACCAAACGAGCTTTGAGACGTTCAACACTGCCATCAGAATGATATTTAATTTTATACACCCATTTGCATCCCAAAGCCTTTTTACCCGGAGGAAGATCTGTCATAATCCAAGTGTGATTATCTTCAAGGGCACTAATGTCTTTCTGCATCGCCTCTCTCCACCCCGAATACTCCATAGCCTCTTTAAAACTTTTAGGCTCCACACCCTCATCCACTGCTGCAAGAAAAGCACGATGTGGTACAGAAAAATTATCACAATTCACAAAGTGAGCTATAGGATAAGGAGTAGTACCTTGGGGATGAGGAGCGCAAGTTGAACCTGGAGGGGGGGGTCTCTTGAGTCACCAAATGAACCAAAAAATCTTTTAAAAGCCTGTTGGGTTGTTTGTCACGATGGCCACGGCCCAATACGGGCGAAACAGAATCAGCGGACCCAGGACAGGTGTCCTTGGGCTCAGGACAAGAGGGCAGGGGCCCAGGTGCAGGATCAGGGGATGAGGCCACGGCATCAGTGGCAGCCGGCCCAGTGAAGGAGGCGGGGCCCAAAGAAGTTGGGTCGGGATCACTAGAAGAAGGAGGGGAGGGGTCGGTGGGAGTGTGGTTTGGGCCAAGAAGGAGGAATGGGCCAGGTTCGCTGGAAGGAGGAGAAGAAGAGGGAAGGGGTGGAGCGCTGGAAGCGTTTGGGCCAGAGAGCGGTAATGGGCCTGGGTCAGGAGATGGAGAATGAGGAGGAAAAGGAGCTGGGCTAGGTGAGACAGGCGGGTCATCCAAAGGAGATGTAGGAGAGAAGGATTCACTCAAATCATTTTCAGCACTCAAGGAAGAATTATGCACTGAGGTGTAAGGAAAAGTAGTCTCAAAGAATTGCACATCGCGAGACACAAAGATGTCCCCGGTCTCCAAATCATAAAGTTTCCATCCTTTATTGCTAGTGGGATACCCAAGAAAAACACACTTACGACTACGGGGGGCAAATTTATTTCCTTTGGCTTTTTGATTGCGAGCAAAGCATAAACACCCAAAAACACGTAAAGTATCAAAATCAGGCGCATGACCAAAAATCATCTCATATGGGGTTTTATAACCCAACACTCCAGAGGGGGTATGGTTGATCAAATAAACTGCAGTAAGAACACACTCTCCCCAAAATTGAACAGGTAAATGAGCGTGAAACATCAAGGCACGACTCACATTCAAAATATGTCGGTGTTTGCGCTCAACTCTCCCATTTTATTGTGGAGTTCCAGTACAGGAGGTTTGAAACAAAATGCCATGTTGTTCAAAGAAAGGGGTCATGCAATTGAATTCAGTTCCGTTATCACTACGAACAATTTTAACAATAGCATCAAACTGACGGTTTATCATGGCAAAGAAAGATAAGAAATGTCTATGGACTTCAGTTTTATTACTCAGCAAATAAACCCATACAGCACGGGAATAATTGTAACAGCCTAAGATTTTAAGCAGCTTTCTTAATTGGTAATTATGATCATTAGTTTTATTAATGTTTTAAGATCTGCTTGTGATTGAGTTTATTGAACTCTTGAAATTATGAATGAAATCAAAGTTGGATTTTTTTAGTTTCATAATGAAATTACAAAAATGCCTTTGTAAAAAAAAAGAGAAAAAAAAAATTAAAAATTACAAGAACTCTCTAGATTTGAGGAGAAACAACCAATAAGTCATTTAAAACCATCCTCATTGAAGCAAAACCCCAATTCTCCTCATTTCCCTTCTTCTCTCTCGTGGCAAACCTCCCCTCCCTCACCTGCGTTTCTTGGCCACCACAGCTGGCGCTGCCACCGCCGTTGCCACGCTTGCTTCTTCGGTGGTGTTAGTCGAGTTTCTCTCTGCTCAACCCTGGCAGCTGCTCGACTTTCCTTCCTCTGCTTCGTGGTGGTTGCTGCCACCTCGTGTCTATTATTCTCTCCTCTGCTTCGTTTCTCTGATAATGAGATGTCTCTGCCGCCGCTGCTGTCCTACCCTGTTCATCGGTCAGCGTTGTTGATCGGAAAATCTGCCGCTGCACCGGTGTTGGTGCTGCTGCCCTGTTTCCTCATCTCCCGATAACTTATTGAGTTGCATGGTATGGTACTCATTCCTTGTTGTATTCTTTTGGCTTCTAAATTGTGTAAACCTGATTTCTAAGAAGTTGTTGAGACAATTTATGAGCTATAAGTTAGTTTATGGTTTATGTTAAAGTAAGAGTTTAGATTTATATAGATTAGTTTTCTAAAAGTATAGTCTCAAGTACGTAAAGAGTAATGCACTTTAGTTATGACTTGAATTTGCTGTTTTGAAGCTTATTTAAGATTAAAATTTGAAACTTTCTTACAGTTGTAATGGGTTGAAAACTTGTTTAGGTGAAATCATAAATTCATGTCTGCAAATCAGTGTGATGGTTTTCAATATTGCATTAATCAGAAGTTAGAGATTGCCAATGTGAGTTAGATTGTGAAATGATTTGTATATAAGGGTTGTGGTTTGTTCATGAAAGAGCTTAGAAAGTATGAGCAAGTAAATTAGTTAGTTATCTGAATAGTTGTGAAGATGGATATTAATGGTTGTCATTATTATTATGAGGTAAACTCTGTGGATCCGAGTATAATATGGGTAAGGAGATATTGGACTCTCGAAGATTATGATGGAGTCGAGTTCTATTTGAAGATGCATAGAGGTACACACATGTCCTCCATTTTTGATCTAGAGATTGGTACTTTGTAAAAATACATGAATTCCTTGCATTGAGTTGATATGTTATTATATATTATAAAACGTGGATTACCTAAAAGTCTAGTTTGTGCATCTACTGATTTATGGTGCTGTTATTTGAACTTGTTATTTTGGAACTATGTTTTCTAAAATGATGTATTAATAACTGTAGCTACAAGTATTTGAGCTAGAACTTTCGATATTTTTATACTTACACGAGATACCAATTTACGAACCTATGAAGTACCAGTTATGTTACTTTTATCGAACTTGATTTCGATCTAAGTTGTAGTTGTATTCGAAGGCTTTGGAACAAATGAAATGATTTTTGGTCAAAGTATGTTTGACTTATGATTTTGATGTATATCAATGATTTGCGATATAAGTTTTATATAGAAATTATGAAGTATATGGGAAAAGTGTATATATGGTACGAGATTTCGATGACATATAGTCAATTAAAGTAAGCTATGAATTTGAGTGGTGGGAAAATATGGATTTGTGAAATTATTAGTTATGATGGGGAAGAAACTGCATCAGCAGTGATGAACACATCGTGGTATGTGTGTATTATGAAATGATGGGACATATGTCCTGGGAAATAAGCCTTGCAAGCAGTACAAATATTATTAGGGAGAGACGTCTCCATGAGTTTAGAGGTGGAGGCATAGTCCCCTCTATTCGTATTTTCTTCCCCGGATAGTTGTAAGTCGTTGTTGCATAACTTATAGAGTAGTTATGAACTATAAGTTCGTATGGAAACTCAAGAGCAAAAGCTTTTGTCTTGTTCAATTAACAAATTTATACTATGGGTTTCTTTCTATGATAGTTATACTAAGAGTTATGATTCCAATGCAATGATGTTTTCTGGACTGTTGGATAGATGTTTCTATTTTATTTGAAATTATAGTTAAGGAGTATCTGTTTTAAGTTTATATTTCGCCTCCGAGAGGGCTAAGATTGTGTTATTGAGTTTTCATATGTATTTTCAAAACCCTATTAAGTAGAATAAACTATGAGTGATAAAAGATGGATTACTTTGCTATTCGAGATCATGTAATGTGGATATTGTGAATTCAATTATCATGTAAAAGAAATATATTTTAAGCCACTAAAATTAATTTCTGGTTGGACAGTGTGTGTACTCAGTTTTTCTGATTTTGTTCTTGGAACCTGTCCTGGTTGGGGCAGAGTCCGTTGGTGGTGATTTCGCAGGTTTCTCTTGAAAGTTCGAAGTGGATTTTAAGTGAAAGTTGGTTATGGAGTTGTAATTAGATTAATGATTCAGATGTTGTGACTAGAAGTATTCAAGTATGTATTTGAGTATAAAATATTCTTTGTTTGGGAATCGTGTAAGGTATTATGTAACCTGTTATTTGTTTTGGAGATGATTTGTTGTGGGCCCATAACCCACAGGTCCAGGATCGTTTTATAGGTTATGTTTCCGCTGCGAGTAAATGTAATTTGGGTTTTTTTTTAAGTGGTAATCGAGTTTTATGAATGTTAAGTGTGATTAGCTAGCAGCTCGGAAGTGCGGGCTGTTACAATAATCATCAACAAGAGTTAAGAAATAAATAGCTCCACAAGAGGAAGGCACACTGTATGGTCCCCACAAGTCACAATGAATAAGTTCAAACAAACTACTAGCTTTATGATCACTAACTGGAAAAACATCACGTGTTTGTTTAGCAAGAGGACAAGCATCACAGACTTTATTCAACTTCTTTCTATCATGACTAGAACGAATTGCAGGAAGCATCTTCACAACCCTCTCTGATGGATGGCCTGACCTTTGATGCCAGAGATCAAATGTACTCAAAACGGGAACTCCCATTGCTTGCACCATAGCCACCTTGCGGAAGTAGTAGAGCCCCCCTCGCCGTTCACCTGCTCCAATCAGAATCCCCGAGGGTCGGTTTTGTATAGCACACAAAGAAGAAGTGAAGTGAATAGAACATTCATTGTCAGACAATAAATGAGACACAGAAATCAGATGACACTGAAACTCAGGAACAAACAAAACGTCACGCAAAATAAGATGATCAGTGAGATGAACATCTCCTTGCATAGTTGCAAATGTCGAGCAACCATTTGGAAGACCAACTGAGCATGCCTCAATACTCCGAATATTTGTTAAACAAGTCATATCCCCAGTCATATGACGGGAAGCCCCCGTATCAATGATCCACTCCATACCTGCCATGCGTTCAGTGCTTGTTTGTTCATTGTTAATCATGGTCATGAGCACCTCCATTTGTGCCGGTGTAAGACTAGCGAGAGATGTCCCCCCGCCTGCGGAAGTGCCAAAGCCACCATCATGCGCTACATTCACGCGAGCCCCCCTGCTCCACGTCCTGCCCCAGCAGCAAGAGAAGAACCAGCAGCTCCGGTGTGCGACGAGGCAGCAGCCCCACCACCAACACTGCTGCTGCCTGGTTTACTTGCGGTGCGAGCACGCACCATATCATCATACCAGGCTGGTCGTCCGTGGAGCTTAAAGCATCCACTCACCTCATGCCCACGTTGTTTGCAATGTGTGCACACAAGCTTAGACTTGTCAACTCGTTCGAACCGCGACTTCCCACGCTCAGATTGAGCGAGAAAAGCCTGAACACTCTCATGAGTTCGAGTGTCACTCGAAGAAGCACGCGACTGCTCTTCCTGAACCAAAGTCTGATAGGCACGGTTAATGTCTTCAATGGGCTGCTGTGAGAGCAGATTAGTGCGCACAACCCCGTACTTCTTGCCATCAAGGCCGATCAAAAACTGGTGAAATATTTCTTCGTCGCGATCTCGCGATAATTTTAAGGCAATCCCACACTCACACTTCTTGCACTCGCATGAAGAAAGCGGTTTTAGACGAGCCAATTCGTCATACAACCCCATAAGTTTGGAGTAATATTCATCAACCTTCATAGTTTCAGTTTGTTTACAATCCGAAATTGCAGCCTTAAGGTGTTGGATGCGAGGTCCGTTCGCAACACAGAATCTTCGTTCAAGATACATCCACCATTCTCGAGCATCATCATGTAAAGGTATCGTTCCCGCGATCTTGGAGTCCATACTCCGTAACATCCAGGACACAATCATGGAGTGAACGGTGTCCCAATCAAGAATTCCCATAGGTTCGATCGGTTTGCTGATGGATCCTTCAACAAATCTGAATTTCCGCCGCGCACGAAGCGAGAGTGTCATGGCTCTCGCCCATGCCACATAGTTGTCACCTGTGAAAGTGACGTGGGCAATTAGATTCCCCAGTTGGTCACCGGAGGCCAAGTAAAAAGGATAAGAGGGAGTGACAGTCCACTCGCCTTGTCCAGTAGCAACAGATTTCTTGTCATCGCCCATGGTTTCGGTGCTCCTTGCTTATCACGCGGGTGAGGCTAGGATGACAACACAGGTCGTCGGCAACGCTTGTTCAAGAACACGGCTCTGGTACCATGTCAAGACTTGAGTTGGAGTTAGGGTTTTAATTATTATCGCTCCTGTCATTAATTATCATCAAGGAAGTATATATATCTACAGCCCTAAGGATACATAACATACTAATAAGGCCTACTTAACATAACAATACAAAGGCCCACAACACAACATATAATACATACATACATATGCCAACAAAAATTCTATTATGCTCCGAAAAGCACGGCGCACACGGTGTACCTAGCTACCTAGTAAATTTATTCCATTTTCAATGAGTAATCAGTAAATGTTCTATTTCAGCAATTGTTCATTTTAAGCATATTATTCAGCGAAAAAATATGTTCTATTTTCCGTGAAAATTGTTCTACTTTCAATAAGCAAATGTTCTATTTCAACAAATGTTCATTTTAAGCATATTTTTCAGCAAAAGAATATGTTCTATTTTCCGTGAAAATTGTTTTATTTTCGATAAGCAAATGTTATATTTCAATAAATGTTTGTTTTAAGCTTATTTTTCAGCAAAAAATTATGTTATATTTTCCGTGAATATTTTTTAATTTTCGATAAGCAAATGTTCAATTTTAAAAAATGTTCGTTTACAGCTTATTTTTCAGCAAAAATATGTTTTATTTTTCGTGAAAATATGATCTATGTTTGATGAGTAAATGTTCTATTTAAGTAATTGAAATCTGGTAATGTTCCACTTCAACAGTAAAATGTTCATTTTCGTAATTGAATTCTGGTAATGTTCCCTTCAACAGTAAAATGTTCGTTTTTGTATGGAACTCTTGTAATGTTCCACTTCAATAGTAAGATTTCCGTTTTCGTAAGTGAATTTTTGTAACGTTCCACTTCAACTGTAAAATGTTCGTTTTCGTGAATGTTCAATTTTGCATTGTGGGAGCACAATCCACGGATTACCTGCTAAGCACTAATGGATATAATATGAGATAATGAGAGGAAAAAAAATAGAACTTTTTTTTACTTAGCTGCTATTTTTTGTTACATGATAAAGTTAAGCCTATGTTATGGTACTACACTACTACTTATATTGTTCTAACTAAGAAAAGGTGTAATATGTTTTCCAACTAAATTTTACTTTTAATTAATAATAGATATCTCTAACAGACCTGATATTGATATGCAGAATTGCAGATTGCTTATCAATTTTATTTGCAATTTCCTAAGGTATTTTTTGTTGTCGGAGAAATTCCTTACTTCCTCTACTAATAAATAAACGGAACTGGACGAAAACAATTTGCATAGATCAGAAGCAAATAAAAATAGAGCTAATTATGATTTTAGATGAAAGATGAAGTGTTTGAGTTGTTACAACCTTTCTTTTTACATTGGAACATTTCATCGACTACTCACTAATTGTTACAAACAGTCATTTCTTACAAACTCACATACATGTAAAACCAAGACAGTAGAATTTCTTGCATTACTATTCTTTCTGTATGTGTCACATTTCCTTTCTTTGAAATCAGAACATACTCATCTTCCTACCAACTTTGTCTCCGACCTTTTCGTTCCGTTCTCGGCCACCACGACACCGTTTACCATCTCAGTCTCCACCGGTTCCGCCACCTCCCTAAACCTTTTATATATATCACTCTGATAAAACTTTCTTGTTCTGAACACCAAAATTAATGAAATAAACATACCAATTAGAGTTGCTACCGTAATTATAATAAATGCTAAGTGAAAACACTCTTGTCCAACGCAATTTAGCTCTTCCCCTGATCTCCTAGTTCGGCCCAAAGCCAACATTTGTTTTGTGGCTTCTTTATCATATAAATGGCCCGTTATACGCACGTTGAGGATGTAACCCCCAATTGGACTTGCCACTGACCCAAAGTTGTACAAAGTTGAGTAATATTTGAGCCCAAATATTTCCGAGATTATGCCGAAAAGCAATGGCCATTGAGCCCCAAAGCAAAACCCAATAATCACGGATGCAACGTAAAGCCCATTACGAACATCGAAAGCAATTAGAAGATGTCCAACGCAAGAGAGTAAGAGCATAAATGTGAGGAAAAGAGGCCTTGGAATCTTGTACTTCTTTATCAAGTGCTCCGAATAAAAACCTGCCACGACCCGTCCCAAGTAGTTCCATATACTCACTAGGGATACGAACGTGTTTATGCTCTTAGGCGGATACCCGAGTGATGCTCCGATTTGACCCAAATTATCAATTGCAGTCAACGTACCACCAATTCCACATATCACTGACAAAAACAAGATCAACATGTCGATACTAAAGAGGGCTTGTAAAATGGTGTAATCTTCACCTCGTTCAGGTGGACGAAAAACATTTTGAAAACACGAATCTGCCTCTCTTTGTACTATAGGCTTGTCCTCAGATACTTGAGGAGGCAATTTCTTAACCATCTCTTCCTTACCATCACCACCATTTATCACTACATCTACCTTAGAAGCATTTTCCAACACTTCTTGCTTCTTCTTCCACAGCCTATACTCCTCCTTAACCACAGTGTAGATAGGTAAAAGGAGCAAAATGAGAACTGCTACACCACTTCCTATGTACTCGCTTCGAGTGAAGGTCAATTGCTTTTGAAGTATGATCATGATCATGAGAAAACTAGCAAGGCCAAGGGAGATGTAAAGCATCTCATAGAATATTTTGACCTCATTTTTCTGTCGAACAACTTTCATGTATCGGATAGTGCCTAGGAATGCGAGCGAGATGACGGCTGGTAGCCAACCAATGAGGAGGATTAGGGCTTTGGAGTTGTGACCACCGTATAAGGCGAAGTAGAATTGGGTTATGATTGCACCACTTAGACCAACAAAGCCTTTTAGCAAGCCTAACACTACTCCTCGGCTCTCTGGAAAGTTCTTCACACAAGTAACTAGTGCACCAGTGTTTGCGAAAGCTTGAGAGTTTGCACCTATATATATAGAACAGTAGCATATTTAGTTTTTCATTTCAACTTGAAAATACATATGAAAATGACTGTAGGTGAAAGACGTAAGGTACAACTATACAAGTTTAGTCATATTACATTTAAACTTCCTCCATTTTATAATAATTACAACATACTCATTGGTACAAATTTTAAGAAACCCATGTGAATAAGAGAGAGAGATAGAAATAAGTAAAAAGTGGGGTTATGTGATAGGAGAGAAATAGAAATAAGATATATATTATCAAATAATGAAACGTTGCAATTAATACTCCCTCCAAGTAGGAAGTACAAAAGTATGAGATAAACTGAAAAAGGTGGAGAGAAAAACAGAAAAGTGAGAGACACAAACTAAAAAATAGGTTAAAATATTGAAAAGTGGATGATATGGGTGGAAAAAGAGGAAATAATAGATGTGACATGTTACTAAAAATAGAAAAAGCAACAGTGTGTAGATTAAAAAGAAATAGACCAAAAAGAAAAGTGTATATATTAAAAAGAAACGGAGGGAGTATGAAACTTTCAAATAAGAAAAACGTTGCAATTAAAAAAGAATGGAGATTTTACCGTGACCATATGTTAAATTCATTAAACATATAGTTCCACTTTTTTTTTTTCCTTTCTAAATATGATAATTATCATCATCATCATTGTTGTGAATTGTGATATATTGTTTGAATGTTTGTTCAAAGTCTAGTATAGAGGAATCCGAAAATATCGATTTGCATCACTTCTCACTTATATATACTTGATGTTGATACTATTAATTTTAACTGGTTATATATCACACTTGAACAACTTTTAGTCCTATATATCCTTCTACCAGACTATTAATGTTTATAACTTTATATTGTCTTATTTTTTTTTTTTTTTTTTTTATTAGGAGATTAAGTCGTTCGAATTTAACCCCTACGTAATTTCTTGGCCATAGGAAACACCAACACATTGGTGCAGAAGGCGTATAAGCATGCTTAAAAACACCCCAACATAATGCTAGGGTTAAGGATCGAACTCCTGACCTCAGGGGCCAAGGGGGAGTGCTCTATCCACTTGAGCTAACTCCTATCCTTTCTTTATATTGTCTTATGCTCAAGTGTCATTGTGTCAAGTCTAATCCATAAAATGTTTGTTTTGTTTATAAAAGCTTAGCTAGCAAAAGATCAAACAGGACCTTTCTACCCGATAGATAGTACTATAATTCAAGTCGGCAATAAACAACAAACAAAATTGACGTTCCAAATATATTATTCGATCCATGCTAATCATTAAATATTATAGGAATATAAGGATGATTCCAGCTACACTTTCAGAAACTGACAAATTATTGCCGCAACTTGAAGGTATATACTCTAAGGAGTATCTATTCTAGGCTGTAGCTAGCTAGCTTGTTCACGTGAATAAGTCAATTAGATCAGCTCGCTAAGTTTACGACTCCATTAGTCAAAGATACACGTATGAACTAGTAATTAATTTTCTTAAAACAGAAATTCTCTACACCTTACACAGGCCATTACAAGCCAGACATCCTCAATCCCCCTCCCCTCTTACCTCAGCAAATAATTGGGATAGAAATTGGACCCTAAACTTTACTAAGGAAGATGGAAAAGCTATAAACTAGCCTTATATACATATATATTTTTCTTAAAAAATTATGTATAAAAGTACGTACGGTAGATAACAATTATTAGAAGGGAGAAGAGTAAAAAAAATTGTGGAAGAGAGAAGAGGAAGAACTGATAGTTTGTTTACGGTGTATTGTACTCCGTATTTTCTTTTAATTAAAAAGTGTAAAAGTTGTGTGTAACAATTAATGATGGAGAGGAGCTGTGCCATTAAATTAGGAATTTTTTTTAAAAATAAAATAGAATAAACTTGATAATGTTGATTTTGAAAGTTAATATATGTTTCCACATAAAGTAGTCACTTTGTCGTTTGTGTTTTTGTGTTTTTTTCTTAATAGTAAAGTTGATATATTGTTGTTTTACAGGGATTCGGTTTCTCCTCGTCTTCCTTATCAAATAGAGATATTAACTAAATTTAAACCAAATTTCAGCATTTACTGAAGAGTCTATTTCTATAACAAAATAAAAATAAACTACCCAAATCATTCTACTCAAAGCCACTCCTTATATTAGGGGTGATTATTGTTTAGAGATCCAAATATACTATTATTTGGATGGAGATATAAATATATAATACAGTTAATAGTACCATAAAGCCAGTAAGGTGTTAAAGGAAATGGTCAATAAGACTTGAATTAGGATGTAGATATAACAGCCTCATCACCTTCAAAGTCTATATGGAGTATTATTGCAGGCCTACATGGCTACATCGTCGGCCAAGGAACATAATGTATCCTCGCATTGAATACTAGTTCTACCAATACTTTTCAAAGATAAATATGATATGTGTACAACATGCATGAAAAATATCAATATTATCCTTGGATATTTTAATTTCCACGCTACTTCTCACTTAACTTTAATAGTCAAAACATACTATCAGTGACATACTAGTATTTGTTTAAAGTATTACTCAATATGATGTATCAACAAAAGAAAATTTAGTTATGGTGTGAAAATTCTAAATCTAGATCTATCATGAAACATATTTCTATTCCGTTAGATTTATAAATTTGATTATTTCTGCAATAGAATGACCTAACAAGAGAGACTAAAGTCAAATATGACCTATTTTGTAGGATTGGATTGAGTACACGTCTAATTATGAGCTATATACATAACTTTTAGAGATATACATCATGAGAATTGAGAATGTGACTAAGGCTATGTTTGGGAACATAAGCTGAAATAGATCTGAAACTAATAAGGTAGCTGAAAGGAAATTGAACCGATAAGGTAATTTGAAAATTTCGAAGACCTTAAATTGAGATGCTATACTTGATAGCGACTCAATTTCAGTCAATTTTTGAGCTATTTAAGCTCTTACTTTTTAAACACAACTATTTATTTTAGGTGACTTAAACTTTCACTTAAATGCGTCGCCAAACAGAGCCTAAAGATGAAAATAAGATGAAATTGATGCTAAACTATAGACATACCTACGCAGATGTACAAGCACATTTGCCAAACAGCAGGCTTTGCTACACGTCTAGTAACGGAGAGCCAAATCATGAAGTAACCAAAGAAGTTGAGAACAGCACCCACGGCTAGGACAAACCATGGAGGTGTGATTTCCATTAGTAACCCTGCGGGTATCCCTACGGTTGACCCTAAATCCTTGAAAAAGCTAAGGAGATTAAGGGTAGTTTGGTCATACCCTAAGGACGTTTTTATGTCCTTGGAGTACGATCCAAACATGTACGTGGCTCCGGCCGCGGACATCACTAGGAGGGTGGAAAATACTAAGAACCACCGCCCCGTTAAGACTCGTGCCACGAAATGGAGCCCGCCACCATGGCTGATGCCTTCCAACACCATGGCTAGAAATTTGTATATAGTCTAAGATAATGGACTTTTAGTCGTGGGAGAAATTAAAGTTGAGGTTGAGTTTACTAAAGTTTAAGTGGAAATGTATATGTAGTGGTAAGCATATACATATTGGATCAAATGTGTGTAATATAAGAAGAGAAATAAATGAAGAAGATGATGATATATTGGACCGTTGTTCTAAGGGTGAATGTATATTATTGTGATATATTGCTGGATAAAGACCTTATGGTTGACTTGTACATGTTCAAGGGAAGAAAGTATGAATTCAAACAGATATTGCAGGATTTGATGTTGAAATATTTGAGTAATTTAGTCTGTTTGCGCATCAAGTTGTTCAAAGTGTTAGCTGTCTTACTTAAAATATGACCATGCTCTTGTCACTAGGCTTCTTATTTAAATCCTTTCTAGAAAAGATTCTTTATAACTAATTGTTTATCCAAAACAAATATGGTAAAATAACTCCATATTCCATACTATCTTCTTTGATGGGAAATTTTAAGAAAATATTATTCTTGAATTGATAGAGAAACTAATTTTGTTAAAATCCATAAACAACTGAGAAGATTTAAATCAAAATATTCAAATCCAATCCATAAAAAAAGACTCTATAATATTATTGAATATATGTCGAGCTAAGATTGGGCCAGAACCTAGTTATATTATATAAGCATATTGGCCAATATGCACTAATAAACCAAATTACATCCAATCATCTTTACTAGTCTATTGCTTGCTAGACTAAGGTTATGTTCTTTTCACCTTTTCTCAATTCTTATAAGAAAAAATAAGTTTAGAGTAGTTAAGATTATGTCTACTAAAGTCTAGTAAGTTCAGATAAGCTCCATTAAGCAATTATAAGTACATATATAAGGTTTAACACACTTACAAATAAGGTCTAATAAGTTTATATATAAAGTCTAATATAGTCAAATAAGTAAAAATATGTTGAAAAAAATGGACCCAAGATTAGAAATATAAAATTTTATCATTTACCCACCGATGTGGGACAATACTTTCAAATATTCCAACACTAATCACGGTAAAATAGTGTCTCATCAATAATTAGAATTAAACAAAAAGGAAGGTACAGTTGTAAAAGGTTAAACTCTGGCCTGAAAGATTCAGATTCATTAGAGGCTATTAGCCTATTACCAAACAGTACGCAAAAGTTCAAACAAAGCCTTTATAGCCAATAGTAATTATTTATGTCAAATGAACAATTGACATTCTGAAAAGCTATGAATTAAAAGAAAAAAAAGGAAGAAATTAAAGAACCCTTCGAGCATCATTAACTAATAACTACTGATAAGCCAATAATTTATCAGTCAGAGTGATCACATATAATACTCGACATAATGACATAAAAACAAATAACAAGCTAGCTACGTACTCCAATCGAGGAATAATAAAGTCACAAAACTATTGGTGCTACACTGCTGCTTGTAAATTACTTCTAGATGCATGTGACTAGCAGGACAAGTCTTCTAGATGCATGGCATTAACAACGGGCATATATAACGTCAAACTGGGGTGCCGACTGTTATAAACTAACTTTTCAAGTAGATAACAAGTACTTCTAGTTACCAAGTTGGTAACAAGTGTTTTGGATTACATTTGGTAATCTAGAGTTGGCTATAACAATGATTTTGTTAGGTATCAAATAACATATAATAGATGACCTTAATTAAGATTTTATTACTTGATTTATAAAGAGCGGTGAGGCCTATGAGATGAGATCCTGTCCCTAATCGTAGATTTTACCTTGACAAGGCGTTTCAAATTAAGCTAACTAGCATTTATTAACATCGTCAATTAAATAGTAAATTTAACTATTTATCATTAAATTAGATCCCGAACAATAGAATTGACACTTAATTACATATACAAAATTTAAACTATGCTTGTTACAAAGGTAGTTACTAGGGGTTTGCAGTTTTGGACGAGGACCGGAATTCGGACCTAAACTGGGCCGGAAAATTCCTGTCCGGTCTCCGGTCCATGAAAATTTGGGATTCCGGTTTCAAGTCCGGTCCGGACCAGTGGACCGGAATTCCTTTTAAAAAAAATAGGTTAAAGGGTTAAAAGAAAGTTTAAAACTTAGATAGTTAAAACCTCATCTTTATTGCCTTTAAGATTATTGTTTTTAGAATTATTATATTTTAATTTGTCGAATATATAAATATGTTTAAACCTAAAAAATAGATTTTTTTATAATAAAACAATACAAATTCCGATCCGACCAGTTCAAACCCGGACCGGACCTCACGCTTCAAAAAAAATTTCAGATTTCGGTCCACCGGTCCTGGATCGGTGCACACCCTAATAGTAACATAGATGATAGAGAGACAATTCAATCAAGCAAATATACCAATAAATGATAATGACGTTAATATCCGCTATTTAGTTTTGTTAATGATTGTTAGTTATCCATTTCTTCAAAGGCCTTTTGCCATAAAGCTGCCATATAGACATTGCTAAATTGTGGCCTATATAACTAAAAGGTAGCATCAGTAATATGAATATATGATAGTATCTTGGATGTGGGTCAACCAAAGATATGAACATAATAATGCCGTTGATTGACTGTTATCCAATTGGTCCATTAATACGGCATCATTGTCAAATAATAAGTTGGACTACTATCTTTCTAAAAGGCATTGTCGACTCCCCATTTCCACACACTTTAGAATGTTCAACTAGAGTGACTCTAAGCTAGAATATTAGAAATCACATTTGATCCTACATCCTCGGAAATTTTTGATCCGGCAGTTTTCTGTAGTCTAGGAAATTTTAGGTGGGGGTGAATTGCTCAAGCTGATTCTTTTAATTGGGTTACTTTTTAACCACTTTTTTTTTTATCAAAAAGTCATATGATTTTTTTTTTTTCATTTGTTATGGAAACGGTGTTTTTAACGGTTTATTTGAGCCAACTCCGAATCATTTTGGGAATAAAACTTTGCTATTGTTGTTGTATCTAAAAGTTATATGATTTACCTTTTTCATGGAGTATTTCACGCAATACTTTTTGTGGTTGTAGCCATTTAATCTTGTTAAAATAAAGGTTTTCTCGACTTGTTGGACGTGTGAATTGATTATGAGATAAACTTCACTCCTTATTAAGACTCAAGCATTGTTAACTTCGACTTTAAAATATAACTAGTATTTAGGCCCGGGCTTTGCTTCGGGTGGTACTTTTTCCAAATTTGATAATGCATTTTTTTCCATTCGCATTAAAATGTAATAAAGAAAACCCAACATTTAAAAGGTACAAATATAATAATGTTGACATTTAAAGCATGATCAAAAGTTGGTTGAGATGGTAATTGTGCTATATATAATAGCAAGATGTCACGGGTTCAAATCTTATTGCAAGCGAATTTACTTTTGTTAGTTGACATAACATATGTACACATTGGACAATTCTAGTAGGGTAAGAGAGGTGTCACGTGGCATGTATACGTTGTTTGACACACCTTTTAATATATTAGTATATATATAATATGTAAGAATCAATTACAATTGGCAGATTTCAGTTTCAATTATAGTAAAATTCAATCTTAATTAGGAAAATTAGTTATGATCTTCAAAAATCGGTGTTGATTGGAAATTTTTACTAGATTGGATAAGATTAGAAATACACTAAAAATTAGAAAATATCAGTTTTCGTTAGTAAAAATAGTTTCAATTTTGTAAAATATTTTTAGTATAGCTAACATAAGGTAATGTGAACAGGGCCTTATATGGATTAGTTTCTTGTGAAATGATTTTTCAATTCTAAAAAATTTGCATCAAACATTAATTATTTAAATAAGATCATTAAATATGGCCTACTAAAAGTGAATTTGTTGGATATATTTGACGAAAACCACCTCTAAGTATAATATTTAAACCACCCAAATTTGAACTTTTTGGAAGAAACAGCCCATAATTATGTTAATTTGAGTGGTTAATCAAAGAAAACCCATGATCCCAAGATTTTAGGGGATATATTAACGTTTTACGGGCTAATTCAGGATGATTTGCTAGAAAAACCTAAGTCAACCCTTTAATACTAGCATTTTTGACTTATTCTATATTTCCTTATTGATTTTCCAATATTTACTTGCAACCGTTTGACTTTTGTAATATTTTTCTATTAATTTTTAATATAGTTAAGTTTTTGTTATATATAAGATAAAAAAAGTTCTTAAGTGACACGTTGTTGAATATTTTGGATATTATAATTTCTAATTAACAACTTTTCTACAATTCTAATAAATTAATAATTTAATTGTCAAGGATGTGTGTTCGTAAATGTTAAAGTCAAACGATTCCAAGTATTGAGAATCGAAAGAAACAACAACATATAACTACAATAATAACACTACCAGCATCTTAAATACACAAGAAGATATTTATATTGGTGTACATGTGAGGACACCATCAATAATTAATTCGATATTATAATATACTTCATTCGTTCACTTTTACTTGCAACATGTTGACTTTTACGTTTGTTAATTTAACTTTAACCCTTCATATCTCTAATTATAGAAATGTAAAAATTATCAAAATTAGATATCGTGAAAACATACTTTGAGAATAATCTAACAAAATCCCACATGAATATATTTTGTCTTACATATGAATCACCACAGGTGGTCAAATGCAAATAAGCGAATAGTGCAAAATGTCTAATGTTGCAAGAATTAAAAGTGAAGGGAGGAAGTTTGTACATGAAGATATAGAGCATATAACATAATATAACTATCTAATCACACGTACCTACACAAATATAGAGGCACATTTGCCAAATCGCAGGCCTCGCAATATGGCCAGACACGGCAAGCCAAACCATGAAGTAACCAAAAAAGTTGAGAACAGCGCCCACTGCTAGGACCACCCAAGGAGGGGCAACTTCCATTAGTAGACCTGAGGGTATCCCTACGGTGGACCCTAAATCCTTAAAAAAGCTAAGGAGGTTAAGCGTACTTTGGTCATACCCTAGGGACTTTTTTATGTCCGGGGAGTACGATCCAAACATGTAGGTGGCCCCCGCCGCGGACATCACTAGGAGGGTGGAAAACACCATGAACCACCGTCCTGTTATGACTCGCATCGCGAAGTTAGGCCAACCACTACTTCCGCCGCCTTCAACCGCCATGGTAAAACTATAGAGACTAGCTAGGATATAATTAAGATTATATATATGTTGAAGTTAATAGGATACAAGTTTTTTTAACAAGGTTAAAGTGAAAGTATACTATATATAGTAGTAATAAGCTAATTAGTAATTATCTAGGGTAGTTACATTAAGAGGAAAAGTTAGATGGTGGTGATGATAATGATGATATATTGAAACAATGTTCCAATTCTGACTAGTCAGAAGTATCCACACACCGCACACGAGAGTAGATTATGAGGCATGACGGATTATATTGGTTGACTTTTGTCTAAGCTTTTACTTAAGGAAAGAGAATTCTATACTCTGCATACATATGATTTGCATGATTTGATGTTGAAATAATTGCTGCATTATTCTAGTCAAGCTTTGAATAATTAAGTTGTTTGAAGTGTTAGCTGTCTAGCCCGTCTTATAAAATGACCATTAGACCTGGGCATGGGCCGGGCCAGCACGCGGGCCGGCCCGGCCCGATTTGGGCCCGGCCCAGCACGAGCCCGTTCAAGGCCCGGCCCGGCCCGTTGTCCGCTCCATGGGCCGTGGGCGGGCCACGGTCGTGAAATTTAATTTCGAGCCCGCACGGCACGAGCCGCGTGGGGCGGCCCGCGGCCAAACGCTACTTTCTTTTGTGTTTTTAGCCTAAAACTGTCAAAAATACAAAAAAACAACATAAAACACGGGCTAGGCCCGCAGGAGGCACGAGCCCGGCCCGCGGGCCCGTGGGCCTGGGCCGGGCCGTGGACAAAACCTGAAAGTTTCAAGCCCGGCCCGACACGGCCCGCCACTCACGGGCTCGGGCCCGGCCCGGCCCGCCATTTCCCCAAGCCCGCGGGCCGAGCTCGTGAACAAGCCCGGCCCGCCCCATGCCCAGGTCTAATGACCATTCTCTTGTCATTAGCCTTATTGTTTAGTTGAAGAGAGGCTATAATTGATGATAATAGGACAATACTTACATTCATACTCCTCTGTATGTGTGTCGATAACTACTACACAAAAAGACAAATTATATGAGAAGCTATACATCTTTAAGTAGCAAAATGTGAATAAGAGAATGAGCCTATCAACTAACTTGTAAAAGTCTTTCCTTGCCTCTTTCGAGAATTTTATGTGGTTGTAAAATTGAAGATGTGAAAGTATCTCTACTCCTACATTGTTATAACAGTTACAAAGCCTGCTAAGTATAAATGGTGGCTTGGTGGGTTGTATCTACCTCGTGATATCAAGGTCCAAGATTCAAACTCAACTGGTGACTTGATACACGGGGATTGACAAAAAAATCTTGTGGGTTGAGGTCCAGTATATGGTCATATTACTTCACCTGGAAAGGAAAAAAAAAAGAGTTGTGGCATGTGGGTATCTTTAGGGGTGAAAGTTATTCGGATAAAAATTGAAATTCAATCCAATCCAAACCGAATTAGTAATTCGAACTGGACTAGCTCGACCTATGTTCAGATTGGATTCGAATTAAGTATTTTTGAAAAATCGGTTTTTTTGGATTGGATTGGCTTTAGTGATTGGATCTAAAAATCCAAAATAATCGAATAGTAAATAGGTCTTATATTGTATATTTATGATTGGGCTCAACTGGTTTTTCTAAAAAAAAAAAAAAACTAAATGGTTCGGCAGCCCTCCCTTAATTCCCCTAAAAGTTAAAACCTGAACTTGCTGTTGTAAAGTTGAACCTGTTGTGTACTTGAACATGCTATTATATTATTGTTGAACTTTCTATTATAATGAATTATGAGTTTGTAATGAATTGTTAGTTGTTATTAGTTTATTAATAAACTTATATGGGATCGTATGCATTAATTATATTATAGAGCATCTATATTGATGCTCGCGCCAAATTTATTTTATTGAAAAAACAAATTTTAAAAAAAATTGGATAATTCGGATCAGATCCAATCTAGCTAGTGTTTGAAAATTCTGATTGGATTGATTTGTACTCAAACTCTAATTGGTTTGGATTTGGATTGGAAATTTTAAATCGGATTTTTGTTCGGATCGGATTGGATTAAGTCTAAATCCAAACCGTACGCCGAACTTTCACCCCGTATCTCTAATGGAAAAGATGATTTGCCAATGATCCAACAATATATAGTGTGAGAGTTTTGTGAAGCAAACAAAATATTAGGATTGATTGGACGGAAAAATATTTCAATTAGAATTTTTTTATATCTTGATAAAATACACAATTTCAAATAAGTTTTTAATTGTTTATTTCACCAAAAGAAAATTTAGAGAAAGTAGGAACAATGAAAACTCAGAGGAGAGCTAGGTCGATGGGAGAAGAGGAGGAGAAAAGTAAAATAAATGTGATGATATATGGGGCATCCCTTCATCTAGAAAGAATAACGTGTTCTGTGATGATGATAATTTTCATCCTGTACAAACTAAACAAAAATTTTGAGAAAATTATTTGCCATAATCATCTATATATGCTTCATAGATGACTTAGCTTGTTCTTTTTTCTTTTTCTTTTTTTCCCTAAAGGAGACCTTCTCTCTATAATTTTGAGTCGTTGCTTAGACGTAATCAAATTCAACTTCATGTGAAAGTCCAATTTCATCCAAATATTGCAGTCATTTCCTCACTTGCGCAGTTCTGCCTATGCACCATAGTCATAGTGTTTGTGTGTGGCTCACAAGTCACACCTTAAAGCTAAAAGAAAAAAGTACTACACTAATCGTTCTATCTTCTGAGATAGGTGGAGCGTAACATGACACATGCGTTTATGTCAAGTTGTCAACCTAGACAGTAAAATATACATGTAAAATAATTTTTTCTTTAAAACAATCTTACAATTTTTTAACCCTTGTCAAGAAACAATAAATAATCCTACAATTAATCTTCTAGCTACTCTTAATGGTTGATAGGCCACTTGCATTTTCTCTTTCCATAATCAACATATTTACATAATATTTTGTTGTCTGAATCTTAAACATTTAGCATATTATAAGAAAATATATATTCTTTTAGTGGAACAAGTTGAATGACCTATATGCATGGATCTAACTCTTCAAATGACTCAACCAACTTTTACAGAAATCAAGGGGAAAATGATAATAGCCTACCCCCAGAACTTGCATATGATAGAAATCGCTAAAAGTATACATAACTTTACTAATGCTCCAAACCTTTAATTTGTACACATTATACAAATCCTTGTCGTTCACTTTATAAAAATTATGAGTGAGCTCATTGTAATGACTTTACGAACAACATTTGACAATTATGTGTAGATGCGAAATTAAAGGGTTTAAAAAATAGACAGCGATTCCATATCAAACCCATATTTTATTATAGGAACAAACCCAATCTTGACTAAAAAAACATGGTAATTCAACTCCATGTCAGAAGAAAACTAAGTAATGATGGATTGATTGCATACAATTCAAACGTGACAATCCAATAAAAAAGGAGAGAAGAAATATAAATTCATACAAATGACGAATTAATTTGCTACGTGGGGGTGACATTGAGATTGAAGTGGCAAATTACTATTCTACGTACAGTAATATGTTTGTTTGTTTGTTTGTTTACTCTAATACACACCGTTTCAAACTGTTGACTACCTAGTAATCACCTTCTTTTCTAGAAAAAAAAAATTACAATAATAGTAATACTAAGACATATTGAAGAAAAAAGAAAAAGAGAATTATGCTGACTAGTTAGGAATTAGGATATTCATTGTTGAACACCTTTATCGATGGTCGGGGCAATAATATAATGTCATGTTGTTTAATATATAAGATTTGTTTCAACTATATATATATGTATCTCTTGACAATCTTCTTGAAATGTTTAACAAAGTAGTAATTATTTAATGTTAATGAGTTTTAATCTCTACCGAATCTATGGAGTTGCACATGCATGGTAGGCGTTAACCAAGGCTAACTGGCTCCAATTCACGTAACATAAAAAAAGGTTCATGGACCGACTAAAGATGATTCCTAAGATAAATAAAGCTCTAGACAAAGAGGAAAAAATGACAAATTGAATGGTATGGGATTGAAGGATTTTACAATAGCATGGTCTAGGGTCTAAACATGTCGATTACTCTCAAAGCATTAAACATGCTGATCCAGAACATGTAGAACCTATCATTGAATTTCAACGTGATAGCAACTAGTAAATAGTGTTAGATAATGTAAACTCTCCCTGGTTCTATTATATTTTATTGATCAATATTTATAGGATTACAATGATAATCCTAATTATATTAGGAAAACTAACAAAACTTGTAAAGATCAGATAATATTTTACAAAAATATGTTGGGTATATATCCCAAGTCCCACATCGGAGATTAAGACGGAGTCACCTATTTAATAAGAATTCACCAACTACATTCATATGAGGCATTTTGGGAAGGAGTCCAAAAACAAATCCGTGCAGGCTTGGCCAAGCGGACAATAGCATACTAATGGTGGATATTTGGGTGAACTCATGGGCCCTACAAATGGTATCAGAGCCGACGGTTTGGCTGGGAGAACATGCACACAATGGTGGATCCCATGGTCGGCCTGCTGGAGCGGGTGCAAGTCTTTGGTGGTATTATGTATAGTTCCCGAAGATGGGTGACTCAGTTAATGCATCTTGTTGGAGGAAATACCCACTAGGGGTGTTCATAAATATCAGATCTGATCGATCTGAAAAATAGCATATCCGATCCGATTTTTTAGTTTTTTGATATTTCAGATCGGGATATCCGGAAATTTCTGGATCGGGTACTAATCGTAAATTTTCATTTTTCGGATATCTGAAACATTGGAATTTTTCAGATTTTTCCAAATATTTTTGGATATCCGATTCGAAATATCAGAAAATATCCGTTTTTTAGACCGGATTTCCGAAATATCCGATAATCAGATCCGAAACTTATTTTATGAACTTTTCCTTTGAAAAATGTATTTTTTTTTGTTTTCGGATATCCGATTTTTTCGGATCAGGTTCGGAACACATTTTTCCCAATCCGAAAATTTCGAATATTCGAAATTTCGGATTGGATTATTCGAAATGAACACCCGTAATACCCACATAAAAAATCAATAGATCAAAATTTGTGGAAGCAAAAAAAAAGTGTTTTTATGATTGTGAATCCCGCTAGTGGGTTTAATCTGTCAACCCACCGGCTGGAGAGAAAATTCTTTAGATGATCCCAAGATTTAACTCGCTCGTGATACCATGTTAGATAATGTAAATTCTCCCTGTTTCTATTGTATTTCGTTGATCAATATTTATAAGGTTACAATGATAGTTCTAATCATATTAGGAAAACTAACAAACTTATAAAAATAGTATTTACAAAAATATATTCTTAATCTAGGAAAAGAATATTATATATATATTCTCTATCAAATAGGAATGGACCTAAAATTTTAGTTTTGAGCGTTCGTGATATAATACATTCCACAATATGTAGGTATAATTTATATAGGCAAGTCGCTCAAAATAACGAGGATCAAATTTAGCTTAGTGGTTGTAATACCCTCCTTCCACCCATATGACAGGAGTTTGATTCTCATCCTTTGCAAAATGGATCACAAATTTCTCCCCCTCCTTGTAAGCTAAGGGAATTCCTCGTACCTTAAAAAAAATATTTTACAATGAAATATTGATAATATTGATAGTATCATTATGAATAAATTAATGTACATGTAAAACCAAGACAGTACGTTTTCATGCATTAATATTCTTATTGTATGTGTCACAATAAAATTCCTTACGTTGGAATCACCACATACTTATCGTCCTACGACCTACCAACTTTCTCTCCAAATGTTTGTCCAGTTCTTGGCCCCTGCAACACCGTTTACCATCTCAGTCTCCACCGGTTCCGCCACCCCCCTAAACCTCTTATGTATATCACTCTGATAAAACTTTCTTGTTCTAAACACCAAAATTAGTGAAATAAACATACCAATTAGAGTTGCTGCTGTAATTATAATAAATGCTAAGTGGAAACACTCTTGTCCAACGCAATTTAGCTCTTCCCCCTGATCTCCTAGTTCGGCCCAAAGCCAACATTTGTCTTGTGGCTTCTTTATCATATAAATGGCCCGTTATACGCACGTTGAGGAATGTAACCCCCAATTGGGCTTGCCACTGACCCAATTAACCCAAAGTTGTACAAAGTTGAGTAATATTTGAGCCCAAATATTTCCGAGATTATGCCGAAAAGTAGGGCCGTCTAATAGGGCGCGCTGAGTGACCAACAAGTTAACAACACATGACCCAGCTATTTAGAGGGTCCGAAATTTTCAAATTAAATGTTGAAACCCGAGTTTTATTTTGTCAAAAAATATTTTAACAATGATATATTTTGTAGAATATATTGTTTATAATTTACAATTTATATATAATATTTTTTCAGTTCAGTTACACTATGCAGTTCAGTTCTTTTCAGTTTCTCCCAATCGAAAAGAACGGAGCCTAATAATAGTGCTACACTCATACTAATACACAACTCTAAAGTTTGGTTTCTTCACTCCACTTAATTAGGAATGCGTTTTTCTCACAAAATTTTTACACAATTAAACTAAATTAAATATTTTTTTTTATCATATCTTGATTTTCTTTGAATTTGTATTTCTAAAGAAAATGTCTTGGCTGAAACGCAAGTCTTAGGGTCCGTTTGATTCAACTTATTTTGTCTTATCTTATCTTATCTAAACTTATCTTATCTTACCTTATATGATATTATCGTATATTATCTTATTTTTTCTTAAATGAGTGAAGATAAGTTGAACCATTATCTTATCTTATTTGAATTTATCTTATCTGATCTTATCGTATCTTATATTATCTTATCTTATCTGAAATAAGTTAAAATAAGTTGAACAGAACAGAGCCTTAGTCATTATGCTTATATATGTTTTGTTACTAGTTCATGCGAGATAAGTAACAGTTTATGCATATTTTTTATTAGTTCAAACATATTATTTTTCAACTGATAAGTTTATTCATAGTTGTTAGGATTTTTTTGAATTCAACCACCTCATCAAAATCGACTTTTTTTTTAAATAACCACTGTTTTATCCACTTGTCCAACAAGTAAGCTGTAGGCTTAGCTTCCTTGTCGAGCAAGTAAATTAGTATCTTGAGTGTTCTTCAGATGGAGACTTGTGCAACAATGCCTGAATTATAGCTTAATCCTTAGCCTTGGCTTAGCTCCCGAACCTGCACAAAGGGACCCACCCTGGAGGTTTGGGTGGTGGTTCCCCCTCCGATGCTTAAGTCAGTTATCAGGAGTTGTAAGAGAAAGTAGAGATAGAAAGAGAAAGTGAGAGAGAATTTTATCAGAGTAACTTTTCACTATTTGCATTGAATGTGTTTTCTCCTGATTTCAGGGGTATTTATAGTGATAGCAAGTTGACAGCTAACCTTAAAAACTGACTTACAATAGTGGCCTCTGATTGGCTGAGGAATCGATTATGACACGTGGCGTAACATGACCGGGGATGTCTATTAACCACTCTCCTTGACCATTTGGCACCGCCGGGCTCGACTATTGGGCCAGAAATTCAATCCTTTTACCCAACCGAGTATAGCCCGGAGATTAAGCCTCATTTTTATTTTAAATAGGATGACACGTGTACGGCTCTGATGAGCCCATGTGTCGTTAAGGGAGCCATAGATGTTAGGCTACAACATTTGCCCCTAAAAGGGCTTTCACTGTTGGCCCATCTGACGGTTAATGCCCTTTTACCCAAGGTAGCTTTTTGTTGGCCCGTCTGACGGTTAATGCCCTTTTACCCAAGGTAGCTTTTTGTTGGCCCGTCTGACGGTTACGGCCCGTTATACAGAAGGTAGTGTATTCAAAATGAAGGAAATGACGCGCCCTTTCTTGTGTTATACCGGTCATATTAGACCGTGGGACTCCCTTTTCGGTCATTCTTGACCGGTCGCGCAGGTTTCTTATTCCTCTATAAAGATCCTTGGTGTGAAAACATTCAATCATTTAACACCTCGAACAAATTTTTCTAGAGAGAGAGGCTCGCAATTTTCTAGAGAGAGAGAGAGATCGTCCGGCTTTCAAGCATCCTTCACCGAATTTCCCGTGACGTTCTTAGCGAGGTATCGTTTATTTGATCCTTTTATTCTTCGTATTCTTTATTTTTTCTTAGAAAATCAATAAAATGGAATCATCTTCGTCAAATAATCCTAGCCGACCAAGAGCTTGTCTTGACCCTAGAACCGATACTTCTTCTTCGGCACATTCTAGAGTTGGGCCTCTTCCTCGGCCGAGTACATATTTTTTCATAGTTTTGGCCGAGAAAGTCGACGACCCAGTCTTTACCTGTGCAGGGTAATCTGGCGCGCGTCAAGCAAACGGCCCGTCTAAGACGAAAAGCAATAATTCCATCAAATAGCTCGGATATGGAGGAATCGACTGGACGAGTGCCAGATGAGGCAAGAGAGGTCCAAAGTGCTCAGTCTTTGGACAGGCCTCCGTTTGACCATGATGCAGAGACTTCAGAAATAAAAACCGAGACCAGTACTTCTGGCCGGGACGCCGATACGGAGGAGATCGGCGAAGGTAATAATGGTAGCGATCCTGAGGCTGCCGAAGAATCAGACGAGGCCTCTACCACCTCGTCGGAGATTAGAAAACGTTTAAGTCCCCTTTCGATCCCGGCTTCATTTTAGTTAACCGTAAGTGGTTAGAGAAACTAGGACCAGACCCTAATTTCTTGTCGTCTTTCATGCCCATGCCGGCTTCTCCTTTGTCATTCCTAATAACGACGCGACGATCCTGAGTGCTCCCAGGAGCCATTTCGCCGTCTATAAACCGGCCTTAGATGCTTTGGATTGAGGTTTCCTCTTCACGACTTCGTAGAACAAGTGCTTTGCAAGCACTACCACATCGGCCATAACCACTGGCACCAAACGCTTGGCACAACATCCCGACATTTATTGCCGTCTGCGAGCTACGCGGCCTAGCCCTTTCCCCTTCAAGCCTTTACCCATATCCATTATGCGTCTAAGGTACACGGGGCTATGGACGGAGCATGGCTCAGCATCAGCAACCGTCCAGGCTTCATGACAGCTTGGGGGAAATCGTCAAAGATGCACGATTGGAAAGCCGATTTCATCTTTTAACGGGCGCCCGGCGACTATGTCACGAGAGCTACCGATATTATAATAGATCCGTCACTAATACCCGGACGAAGCGGTCTTGGGCTGGAGCTGGAGGACGAATTTGACGAGGAGGTGGTGGAGTACTTCGAGTGAAGGAGTACTCCGCACCGGCCATCGATCTTTTAAGGGACCGTCTAACCGGATACCCTTTAAGGAAATGTTTTACCAAGACGACTTCTTGGTCGCGCCGGCTTGCGGTTGGCCGAGGATAAAGGTATATTTAAAATCATCCAAGTAAAACTCTTCGTCCATAACTCATATGACGAACACACATATTTTTTCTTTTGTATTTTCAGACTCGGCCAGACAACGCCTCAAACCATCTTGGACGGGGAAAATCAGCATGTCCCAATTTACAGATAATCTATGGAAGGAGTATGCAAAGAGCAGCGCCGAAAAAAGGGCGGAAACATTGGTAAATTTTTTTTTTTTTTTTTTTTTTTTTTTGACGAGGACCATATGAGCTCGTCCGGAATTGGCATCCAATTCTTGGACGTGGGTCACCCCAGGAAGGAGAGCGTCTAGTCTTGGACGGTCACCTCCTTGGGCCCACGCTCGTCCAAGAATACACCAATTCTTGGACGAGAGTTACCCAAAGAAGGAGAACGTCCAGACTTGGACGGTCACCTCTTTGGGACCATGCTCGTCCAAGAATTGGTATCCAATTCTTGGACGAGGGTCACCCGAAGAAGGAGAACGTCCGGACTTGGACGGTCACCTCTTTGGTGTCTTGCTCGTCCAAGAATTGGTGTCCAACGAACATTCTTGGACGAGAGTCACCCAAAGAAGGAGAACGTCCGGACTTGGACGGTCACCTTCTTGGGGCCATGCTCGTCTAGGAGATAGTGTCCAATTTTTTGGACGAGAGTCACCCAAAGAAGGAGGACGTCCAGACTTGGACGTTCACCTTCTTGTGGCCATGCTCGTCCAAGAGTTGGTGCCCAATTCTTGGACGAGAGCCACACAAAAAAAGGAGGACGTCCAGACTTGGACGTTCACCTTCTTGGGGCCATTCTCGTCCAAGAGTTTTGCACCAAATCTTGGACGAAGGTCAGCCAAGGAAAGAGATCGTCCAGACTTGGACGGTCACCTCTTTGGGACCGTACTCGTCTGGATTTTTGCAATAGTAGTTATTTTTTATTTTTTGGACGATCAATCTGATGCCTTTACTTTTTGCAGAAAAATGCTCCTACAAACAAGCTTCCACCTGGGAAGTCGTCCTCGTCCAAGAAGAGGCCCACTACAACCGCTGACCAGCCTTCAGCGAAGAAGCCTAAGGGCTTTACAAGGAAGAGGGCGGATAAGGCGGCTCCTGCTGCCGAGAGTGGGGAGAAAAGAATGCCTCCCCCACAAGCCAAGGCTCTTAAGAGGGAGCCTTCGACCGTCGGATCGGGCCGAGGAAGAAAGGGATGCACACGCACCGTGCCGCTCTGCGTTTTGCCGGCCGATTCGCCGAGGTCAACCCGCAGTCCGCCTTGGCTTTGGTTGCACCGGGATCCGATGCTCGCTGCCGAGAACTATCCGGGGTTCGGCGGCTCGGTGGCAAACTGGTGACACAGATGCCTCTAGCTGTTAGGACGGCATCAATTTCGTCTGGTGAGTCGTATTACCCCAACATAGTTAGGACGATGCGGGTCGGTGGACGGTCCATGAGTCCGTCCAATAGACAAGCCATCGTCTTCCCTATCAAGATAACCGACTCTCCCCTCTTTCGGATATGGGCAAAGGCCCCGCTATTCCCCCAACTCCTCCCACCGCCGACTCGGACGAGGAGTCCTCTCCGCCTTCGCCAAAATGTCAAGGCCGGAGAAAGAGCGCGAAGCGAGAGCTCTTCAAATGCTTCCCCGAATCCTACATCAAGGGATTACGGGGAGCGTCCGCCGGGCATGTGGGCTACATGTCTCAGCTTGCTGCCGAGGTAATGCTTTATGACTGCCTTGTTTTATACTTGTATAAATTTTCACTTTGTAAATCGTCTAATATCTTGACTTGTTTTCCTTGCCCCGACTTTCGGCTCGCAAAGATGCTAATCGAAGATTGGGCGAGGGAGCTTAGAAAGGAAAATAAGCACCTCGTCCACCAAGCTACAACGGCCGGGGACAAAGCCATTCACGACATCGAGATGGCCAACACCCTTCATCGCCGCTGGAGGCCTTGGAGAAGAGATCGGCACTCCCGGGAGTCTCGAGAACAAGAATCACCTTGTTAAAATCAACCAGCTATATTCCGAGCAGGATCGTCTAAAGATGATCATAGACGCTCTCTCGCTGAGTTGAAAGGCGAAAGGGATGTCGCTCTTTTCTTCGCCGCCGAGCCGAGAAGAGAGAACATGCACCTAAGGGCAAAGACTGCCCGTCTGGAAAAGGAGGCGGCCAAGTCCTTCGATGATGCCAAGGAAGGGTTGAAACAAGTCGTCAAAACGACCAAGGACTGGGCCGTCAAAGCCTTTGGGATGCTAGCTGAGGAAGCCGAGGTCCCCGCCTCGTTCGTCGTCTCGGAGTATCAAGAGAGCGTTCATCGGGCTATGGTATGCGCCGAGGAACCTCCGGAGTTTGAAGAGTCGGACGACGAGGCCGCTCGCCGAGATGGAGACCCCAAAAGACGACCAAGAAACCCGCTCGAAGACGAAGCCTAAGCTTAGGTTTATTTTCATGTTTCTTAGCTTGTTCGGCTCTTGTATCTTTAACTCTTCAGCTCTTACGTTGTAATTCTTTACCAATTATATATGAAAGAATATTTTTGCCAACTTCCTGCCTTTTATCTTTCTGAATTCTAATTTTGACTAAGTATAATATCACCTTCGTCCTGAGCAGTCGGACGATCTGCTTTTCTAGAAGAGTACAAATTCTGTCCGAAGTAAAAATGTGACTCGTCCTGATATTATTGGACGGTCTATAATATTTAGAGCCTTTGATAATTGCATATGCATCTAAGTACCAAAAGAGGCTCGTCTGGGATTGTCATCCCAGGATTGAACGATTTCCATCTTCGTCTAGGATTGAACGATTACCAGTTTTGGACGAGGGTCACCCAATGAAGGAGAACGTCCATACTTGGACGATCACCTTCTTGGGGCCATCTTCGTCTGGAATTGGCCTCCAATTTTTGGACGAGGGTCACCCAATGAAGGAGAACGTCCATACTTGGACGATCACCTTCTTGGGGCCACCTTTGTCTGGGATTGGCCTCCAATTTTTGGACGAGGGTCACCCAATGAAGGAGAACGTCCATACTTGGACGATCACCTTCTTGGGGCCACCTTCGTCTGGGATTGGCCTCCAATTTTTGGACGAGGGTCACCCAATGAAGGAGAACGTCCATACTTGGACGATCACCTTCTTGGGGCCACCTTCGTCTGGGATTGGCCTCCAATTTTTGGACGAGGGTCACCCAATGAAGGAGAACGTCCATACTTGGACGGTCACCTTCTTGGGGCCACCTTCGTCTGGGATTGGCCTCCAATTTTTGGACGAGGGTCACCCATTGAAGGAGAACGTCCATGCTTAGACGGTCACCTTCCTGGGGCCATCTTCGTCTTGGGCCATCCTGGTTTTTGGACGACCTGCTCTCCTTAGCTCGTCCTATAGGCTTCTATTATCCCCCCGTTCTTGGGCTTAGCTCAATCGTATATTGAAGAGGAGCTGAAGTCCAAGAGGGAGAGCGGCCAGCCTTGGCTGAGCCTGCTGAAGTTGATGGGCGAGCGTGAGATACATGTTCAAATAATGTTTTAGCCGGCTTCCTTGAGGGAGCAACACTCGTCATTAAGTAGTGATCCCTTACTAGGGTCTGGACTACCTAGCTGTCCGTATTTTTTGAAAGTAAGTATCCTTTACTAAGGGCTTATTTCAGGACAGCTTTCTCTTAGAGACTTTGACGTTACTTTTACTAGAGGTTTTGTCAATTTGACGGCCATATATGTATTATATATTTGACCGGTCTCTTTGAGGGAGTGATGTTAGGCTTAAATGCGAGCAATTCTGACGTTCTGCTATTGTTTGTATTTTTGTCCAGGTTATTGTCACTTTTAGACGAGTAGCTGATTTAATGCCCCAAAGTGAAGTAACTTGGTGAAAATAAACAAAAAGATAAGATAGTAGGAATTGTATTATATGGATTTTGCTTGGCTGAAGGCCAAGATGCATGTATACAATTCTTTTCTTACTAATATGTGCCGTGGCACTTTGGAGTAACTACAAATTACCCTACTTATCTGACGAAGATCTGAGCTAGACATGGTACTTCTTTAAGTTATCTGAATTCCAGGTACGCTGAATAGATCTTCCATCTAGACCTTGCAGACGAAAAGTCCCACTGTGTATCTCCTGGACAATCAGATAAGGTCCTTCCCAATTTGGTGTAAGTTTTCCCAACTCTTTAGCTCGTCCAACTGCTTCCATCTTTCTCAGAACAAGATCCCCCACCTTTAGCGGTCGTCTAACAACTCTTTTGTTAAACTCCCGAGCCATACGCAGTTTGTACAATTGCATTCTTAGCAAGGCATTGCCCCTGACTTCTGGGACTTGGTCCAAGGCCGTACGCAATGCGGCCCAGTTGGCTTCCTCTTTGTATAACATGGCTCGTAGGGTGGGCTCCTTGATCTCAATGGGCAAGACGGCTTCAGTACCATAGACTAGCATGAAAGGCGTCTCGCCTGTAGAATTCTTAGCAGTTGTTCTAATGGACCATAACACCAATTGCGGTTCTTCAACCCATTGCCCTTTGGCGTTGTCCGCCTTCTTCTTGATTCCATTTGATAGAATCTTGTTGAAGGACTCGACTTGCCCATTAGCTTGTGGGTGGGCGAGCGCTGCAAAGTGAGCTTTGATTTCTCTTTCGACAGCCATTCTTTCAGCTTAGGCGTTTCGAACTGTGGACCATTATCAAAGACGATTGACCGAGGCATGCCAAATCGAGTTATAATGTTCTTCCGGATGAAGCCCTTGACGTCGTTTGTTGTTATTCCTCGCATGGCTTCAGCTCTTCTATCCATTTAGTGAAATAGTCCATTGCTACAATCACAAACTTCTTTTGCCCCGGCGGCCACGGGGAACGGTCCTAGGATATCCATGCCCCATTTGGCAAAAGGCGAGGGAACAAGATGGGGGTCAAATAGTTGGACGGCTTCGATGCACATTTCCATGCTTCGACAACTGTCACATTTCTTTGCATAGACTAAAGCATCCTCCTTTAAGGTAGGCCGTAGTACCCCGTCCTTAAAGCCTTCTCGCCTAAGGCTCTTCCCCCAATGTGAGAGGCACAAGCTCCTTCATGGAGTTCTTTCGAGAATCTCCGAGACCATCTTTTCGGTGACGCACTTGAGCGAGAGGCCGGTTGAACGACTTTTTGTAAAGTGTCTCGTCCCATAGTTCAAACCACTTGTCTCCGGCCTTCACATACTTGGCCTCTACGAGATCCGAAGGCAATCGCCCCGTCTTCTTGTATTCTATGATCGGCTCCATCCAGACATTCCCTCGGCCGAGAAACATAATCTCTTCTTGGTCGATGCTCTTTTTGGGTTTAACTTCCCAAAAGACTCGTTCGGGGACATCACCCTCGGCCCGAGCCGGCCAATTTCGAGAGGGCATACGCTTGATGATTTTCTCGACCTTGGAACTTGGTCGAGGACAAATCGTTTTAATGGCTTAATCTCATCCTTGATCAATCGCATATATTTGCCCATTGATGCTTCTTTGCATTCAAAATATCCGTTGACCCGTCGACAACTAAGAGAGAGTCCGATTTGGCCTCAATCTCTATGGCTCCCTGTCGCCTTGCACATTTTGATTCCAGCCAAGAGTGCTTCATATTCGGCTTCGTTATTGGACGCTTTGAATTGGAATCTTAATGCATATTCAAATTTGTCCCCTTCGGGAGATTGACAAATGATTCCTCGCCCCACACCCATTGACCGTGGACGATCCATCAACCATGAGCGTCCAATGCTTCCTTCCTTGTTTGGATCGGATATTGGCTTTATGGTTGGCCGAGTAAGCTCAACTATAAAATCGGCCAAGGCTTGCCCCTTAATGGCCTTCCTTGGTTCAAATGATATGTCAAACATGTTGAGCTCAACCGCCCATTTTAACATTCGCCCAGCGGCTTCCATCTTCTGCAGAACTTGCTTCAAAGGTTGATCGGAATAGATGAGTATACGGTGTGCCAAAAAATAGGGCCTTAACTTTCGCTGGCCATGACAAGGGCCAATCCAAACTTTTCAACAGGAGTATACCGGTTTTCCGCGTCCTTGAGTACGTGACTCACGAAGTATATTGGGATACGGACGGATTCTCTTTCAGCCAATAGGACGGCACTCACAGCTTGAGTGGATACGACCAAGTATACAAATAATTTTTCCCCCTCTACGGGACCGACCAACCTAGGGCACGCTGAAGATGATTTTTGACATCTTTGAAGGGCTTCCTCCGCCTCTGTTGTCCATTCAAACTTGGCTTTTTTCTTGATCGTGGCAAAGAAGTGATGGCACTTGTCGCCTGACTTAGACAAAAATCGTCCAAGGGCAGCCAAGCAACCCGTCAGCCGCTGTACCTCTTTTACCTTTGAGGGAGACTTCATGTCTAAAAACGGCTTGAATCTTTTCGGGGTTAGCTTCTATTCCCTCTCGATCCACTAAGAAACCTAAAAACTTCCCCGACAAAACCCCAAACACACATTTCTTCGGGATTCGGCTTCAACTTGTATTTCCCGAGAGTTTCAAAAGTTTCTCTCAAATCACCAACATGACTTTCTTCTTGACGGCTCTTGACTATCATATCGTCAATATATGCCTCCATATTTCGTCCTAATCGGGCTGAAAAACATTATTGATTAATCTTTGAAAAGTGGCCGGGGCATTGCGTAGGCCGAGTGGCATCCTCACCCACCCATACCCCTTTTTCGAGTAATGAAGGACGTTTTGTCCCGATCCTCCGGCCACATTGGGATTTGATGAAAACCCGAATAAGCGTCCATGAAGCTCGGCAAAGCATGGCCACTGTGGAGTCTACTAGACGATCCAACTTAGGCAAAGGGAAAGCTGTCCTTAGGACAAGCCTTGTTGAGGTCCGTGTAGTCCACGCACATTCTCCAGGTGCCATTAGGTTTTGGCACCATAACCACATTTGCTATCCAGTCCGGATTATAGGTTTCTTTGGTGAACTTGGATTCCAACAACTTCTGAACTTCTTGGTCGACCGCCCGGTTTCTAGCCGGTCCCAAATGCCTCTTCTTACGGCGAACCGGTTTCAAATTTGGATCAACATTCAACCGGTGGACGGCTACTTCCGGATCAATTCCCGGCATTTCCTCGACGCAATAGGCAAACACATCTTGAAACTCTTTCAACAAGTGGACTAGATGACCCTTCAAACCGGGAGCGAGCGAAGATCCATTTTGAGGGTCCTTTCTCGGACGAGCTTCATCCGGACGTACTTCTTCGGGGGCTTCCACCGGCTCGGACTTTCTTCGTTAGCCCCATGATGGCCATGACCTCTTGGGACGAGGAGCATTCTTCCTTGATGATTTCATATTTCCTCTTCTTCTTTGGGGAGATGTTCGGACGCCTTCCTTGAGGGAGCAAGAGGCGTCTGAGGGCTCTCAAAGGTCAGCTTTAACGAGGCGACTTGATCTTTGACAAATCCAGACGTTTTCCTCTCGCTAACCATCTTCGTCTGATCTTTTTCTATTCCAGACGTTTTCCTTTCGCTAGCAACCTTCGTCCGATCTTTCTCTATTCCGGACGTTTTCCTTCCGCCAAAGAACTTGCGTCCGGTCTTGCTTGTCGGCCTTCCATGATGATGGTTTTGAGTAGTTAGGTAACATTCCCTAGCCGCCTCTTTGGTCTCCATATAAGGAGCCAATCTTGCCGTCATCACACTCATACTTCATCAACATCGGGTGAGTTACTATTACTTGCTTTGACATGATTCGTAGTTGGTCGTCCAAGAATGACATTGTAGGTCGTCAAGTCTCGGACCACCAAGAACTTGATAAACAGAGTTCTTGAGGCTTCCTTCTCTCCCGCTCGAACGGGCAAAGTCACGGTTCCCATGGGATGGATGACTCCTCCCCCAAACCCTATGATGGGATGGTGAACGGGAACTAAGTTCTTTTCCTCAAACTTTAGTCCGGACGAGCAATCGGCACTAATGATGTCCGTCGAACTTCCGGTGTCGATCAGGATCCTTCTGACTCTCAAGTTTGCTATTTTCATTTCTACGACCAAGGGATCATCATGGGGAGTCCTCAACCTCGCCCGATCTTGTTCACTAACTACCACCCTTGGGAAGGGCTCGGCCTTCGTCCGATCGCCTAACAAAACTTGGCCGAGCTCCCTAAGGTAGTTTTTGTGCCCTCTATTAGTTGGTCCCCGCAAAGAAATCCACCCGAGATTACGATAACAACATCTTCGTCCGTGCTTGCACTCTCTTTCTTCTTGTTATGCCAATCATCTTTCCTTGGAAACTTCCTTCCCCCTTGCGGCATATAGGAATTCATCTTTCCTTTTCGGGCTAATTCTTCCAAAGCTCTCTTGAGGTGCTTACATTCATTAGTCTCATGACCACAATCCTTGTGGAAGTGACAATACTTGCTCTTATCCCTATTTCTATAAGGGGTTTTCATCTCAGCTGGGGCCTTCAACTCATATTGATCCTTGATCTCCATGAGAATGGAGTATTGGTCTTTGTTAAACTCAATAGGATTGGATGAGGATGGCTCGGCCTCCTTTCTCTTGCTCCTTCTGGACGAAGTGGTGGTTGCGGCTATAGCCCAGGTCTCGGCCTTTTTGGGGTTGCTCTTCTTTGGCCGAGCAACCTCTTCGAGCTTCTTAGACTCGGGATGTTTTGCTTCAGCACACACTTCGGTAGCGTGGATAAACGCTTCCGCTTCTCTTAAAGCCTCAAGAAGAGTGGAGATTTTCTTCTTAACAAGATCAAACTTGAAACTTCACGGCCTTAGACCCCTGATTAAGGCGTCAAAGGCTACTCCAGCATTAAGATCTTGGATCTGAAGTGCTTCTAAGTTAAATCTCTTAACAAAACTTCTAAGAGCCTCCTTAGGTCCCTGGACGACCTTGCCTAGGTGCATGCTTGTCTTTTGCTCTTGCTTGTTGGCAACAAAGTGACTAGTGAATAAGAAACTGAGTTCAGGTAAAATTGTTGATCGAATTAGGGGAAAGATTATTGAACCACTTCGAGCTACTCCCTTCAAGGTAGCTGGGAAATTCTTACACCAAGTAGCATCGTCCACTCCTTGGACGTACATCCGATGTTTGTAGCGAGACGGTGATCATCGGGATCGGTTGTTCCATCAAAAGGCTCAATGGTTGGGAGTTTTACCTTTGGGAAGGGGGCGCCTCCATGATCCCGGCCGAGAATGGGGTAGGCCGGTTGATCCGGGAGGGCTCCCATTGTCCCTCGATGGGTATGAACTCCTTGCGATATTCTTTCATTACGGGATTGGATGAAGTGTTTGCGAGCACCGGACGCCTATAGACCATGGGCTGAGCCACTATCTTCTCCTGTCGCGGATGAACAAGAGAGTGACTTAAACTTCGTCCCTCCCTTCTGGACGACAACCTCAAAGAAGGGCCTCTCAAATATGGTGTAGATCCCTGTCGTCGATCGCCGTAATGCATTTGCTTTCTTTGCTTCTAGATACTCTCTGGCATCTGTTTCCATGTGGTGCCCGCTTGGACGAACATGGTCCTGAGTCCTCACCACCAAGTTCCAGTCCATCTTTCTTCGTTGATCATCATCCTCTGGCTGCTTTCCTCTTGACATCCTCCTAGAGGGCTCCTGGCGAACATGGCGACTAGGACCCGGACGATCTACTTGAGAACGTCCTCTAGGGACGAGGTGGATTGTTAGTACGGTGCTCCGGGTTGTGATGAAAAAACAGCATATTGCTTTTAATCATTTCTGGGACGACCGCCGCCATCTTAGTCTCGAATGTCATTCAAGCACATTCTCCGAGTGGGCGGCGGCCATCTGGACGATCCAGATTCACTTGGATGACCGGGTTCTTGGCTTGGTCCAGGAACATTGACAATGGACGGGGGTGTATCTCTTCCTCTAGGTGGTCTTTCATGCTCCACCGTATCTTCGACATTAACTTGAAGGCTTCAATTCCGGGCAATGTTGGACGATTGACAATCAGTCATCGTTGCGTCTCCCCACAGACGGCGCCAAATGTTTTATCCACTTGTCCAACAAGTAAGTTGTAGGCTTAGCTTCCTTGTCGAGCAAGTAAATTAGTATCTTGAGTGTTCTTCAGATGGAGACTTGTGCAACAATGCCTGAATTATAGCTTAATCCTTAGCCTTGGCTTAGCTCCCGAACCCGCACAAAGGGACCCACCCCGGGAGGTTTGGGTGGTGGTTCCCCCTCCGATGCTTAAGTCGGTTATCGGGAGTTGTAAGAGAAAGTAGAGATAGAAAGAGAAAGTGAGAGAGAATTTTATCGAGTAACTTTTCACTTGTTTGCATTGAATGTGTTTTCTCCCGATTTCGGGGGTATTTATAGTGATAGCAAGTTGACGACTAACCTTAAAACCGACTTACAATAGTGGCCCTCGATTGGCCGAGGAATCAGATTATGACACGTGGCAGAACATGACTGGGGGATGTCTATTAACCACTCTCCTTCAGCCATTTGGCACTGCTGGGCTCTGACTATTGGGCCAGAAATTCAATCCTTTTACCCAACTGAGTATAGCCCAGAGATTAAGCCTCTTTTTTATTTTAAATAGGATGACACGTGTACGGCTCTGATGAGCCCATGTGTCGTTAAGGGAGCCGTAGATGTTAGGCTACAACAACCACCTTAGTACGTTTTTTTTAAAATAAATATAGCCACCTTATATAGTTGTTTTAAATTTTAGATTGCCACCATTTGACAGAATTTGTCAAATATATTGTCAATTTCCAGACAGGATATTCTATTTTTCTCACGAAATCCTTCAATTATTTGTAATCTAATAACAAACAGAATTATATAAGGTAGTTACTTTTAAAAAAGTGTTTATAAAGTGGTTATTTACAAAACTTGAATTTATAATGTAACTAAAAGTTAAATAATCCTAATTGTTATTTGCATATACATAATTCATGTTAGTTTAATATATAAATTGATAACAAATATGTTTAAACTGACAACAAGTACGTTTAAACTAAAAACCTGATATGAAATATTTAAAAACTAATACAAAATAAGCATAAACTAGTAACATATACATATAAACTGAAATTGGTAGAAACTCGTCTTAGCAAGGGAGACAACATTCTTTTTTTTTATAAATAAAATAAGAAATTAAGAGAAATAATTGACCCAAAGAGATACCCCTGCTAGGTTACCGACCTACATGACATATCAGCTTAAAAGCTAGGTTCAAGACTTAACTGCTCAGAAGAAAACAGGCCTGAAGCGCTAATAGTGCGACCACAACGAAAGAAATTTCCCAACTTTATTATCGAGAGAAAAATTCAAACTATAAGCAAAGCCTTAAAATTTAAGATGATAGTATTTGGATAAGGGAAATTCCCACTGGTATACTTCAACTTTTAACAAATCCCAGTGGTATACCCAAGTTTTTTTTAATCCAAAAAACATACCTGAGGTACTGTTCAAAGATTAAATGTGACATAAGTTGCTATTATGCCGTTAAACCTTATTATTTTCTGTTAAACTATTGTTTACGTGGTTAATCACCATGGTTAGGGTAAAATTAGGGTAACTCACTCTCGCAAATCATCTTCTTCATGTCTCACTCACTGTAACTTACTCTATTCTATTTTTTAAACCAAAACTCTCTAAATTCTCTATTGTTGTGCGAAGCCAAACTCTCTAAACTCACTGTAACTCACTCGAATTCTGGGAATTGTTGATTTTTCTCATCAATTTCGAATTGCAGGTAAATTATTTCATTTCAAGATTTTTTTTCCAGCAGGTTTATGTTTGCGTTTTAATGCTCGTTTTTTGGTGATTTCATACCAATTAGTAGATGAATTACTTTTTGATTCATGAGTTATTTTTAAGAAAACATGGAATTGTGCTTACTTGAACATGGACCAAAAAGTTAGAATTATATTAGTAATCATAATATTACGCATGAATATTATTAACATGAACCTGAATTATTGAAATTAACAACAACAATTTTAACATGAACCTGAGTTCTGAATACTCTCACACTAAGCAATTTGATACGAGACAGGTTTGAACATATAATTCTAAAGTGATTGCTAGTTGTCTTTTTCATAAAGCTTTGCTTTTTTTTTTTTTTTTTTTTTTTGAAGTTGATTGTTTTGGTTCTGAATAACTGAAGTTGTTGTTATATAGACCAAAGAAATTCTTGAACTTCGTTTAAAGTCATCTTTTTTTTGGCATTTGTTGTTGATTTGTGATTAACAGATTGAATTTCATTCTTTCGGTGAAGGATTAAGACCTGACTCAGTTTATTATGCCTTTATCCCTTGATGAACAGTTTCATCTGCATTTGATTTACTATTAGAAAGGTGTTTGTATTTGCCTCATTCTTTTATTGCAATAACTCGTATTATGCAGCTCTTACAGAAATGGAACACGTAATTCGATAGAGGTTTTGTTTTTCATGATGATATGATCATTCGTGAGATGTATAACAAAAGATTCTCTGCTAAGGTTTCTATTAACCCCATTGAAAAAGCATAGCCAACCTGCCATTGTGTTGTTAAATGCTGTAATAAAGATGTTTGTATTTGAGACATAACAGTAGTAGCAAGAAGAAGGAAGGATGAGATGGAAGAATTTGAGATGAACGAATGACGAAGAAGGGTGATTTCGGTTTTATAATTGTTAGGGTCTAGTTTTGGAGGGAAATCACTTATCAAATTACGTGGTTAATTGGTTAACCAAGGTTAAACAAGATCTACCCAAAACAAATACACTTAACAGCACATTAAGTGTTTTTAACCAATAATGTCTCATATGAGCGGATGGCAATGTTTTTGGGAATTAAAAAAACTTGGGTATATCACTGGAGTTTGTTAAAAGTTAAAGTATACCAGTGGGAATTTCCCTTTAGATAATTACCTAAGACGAAGTCAGCATTATATAGGCATTGATCCACGTGCTGATACTTCTAGAATCTAGATATCCAGTTGACGTAAGCAAACCGACGTCACAAAAAAAAAAGGCTGCCCACAATCTATTGATCTGAGACCAATGATATGGGATTTGTCTAGTAACTGTGAAACCAAAAGCAAGAACTTTGAATTCTCTCTCGCGGGTTTTCCAGCGACTCGCTGGTAGCCATGGGTAGACCTCGAGGGTCGAAAGATTCGAAGGTAGTGAGCAAAGGCAAAGGAAAGGCAACTGGTCCAGCTTCAGAAGGGAAGAAAACTCGTTCCATGGATGAAGTTCTTGGTGTGAAATCGCTGGAAATCCGAAGTGCTGAATCTGATGGAGAAGAAGGTGAGATTTTATCACCTAAATCATCCTTAATTGCTCTACAAAAACAATCTGCTGAGAAATCCTTATTTTCTGAATGGTTGAATGTTCTGAATAGTGGAATTAAACAACCTCAATCGGTAAATGAGCAATTGAATTCGGGGTTGAATAAGAGGGTTTCATGGGCTCAGGAGATTGAAGGGAATAATGGGTCAATTCATGCTGAAATTGAGAATGATAATACCGTGATATCAATTGCTAATAATGAAAAATCAATTGATTTGCCTGAAATTGATTTGGAGGATATACGTGATGAAATTGATTATTGGAAGAATTCTATTGTTTGTTATATTTTGGGGGCAAGCCCACCACAACATGTGATGGAGGGTTTCCTTCGAAGAATTTGGGCGAAAAAGGCTATTGATAGAATTGTTGTTATAGGGAATGGTATATACATGGTTAGATTGCATAACTTCGTAGATCGGGAGGAAATGTTGGCCGAGGATTGTCACTTTTTTTGACGTGCAAACCCCCGATTCTTCAATCATGGAAGCCCTGATGTTGACTGGAGTAAAAAAATGTTGAAAAGGTTCCATTATGGATTGAGTTACGTGGTCCGGACCTTAAATACTTGGGGTGCAAGAAGCTTAAGTAAGATTGTAGGGGTAATTGGCAGATTTGTGAAGTTAGATGATGCTCAGAAGGGTAACTTGTTGTTTTGCTAGAGTATTAGTAGAAGTTCACATTGATCAACCATTTCCTGAAATCATTAAATTCAAGAATGAACATGGCCATATTGTAGAGCAAACTGTTTTCTATGCTTGGAAACCCATAAAATGTGCAAGTTGTACTTGGTTTTGGGCATAGGCGGGAGCAATGCTTTAAGCCTAAGAAGACACACAAGGTACAACAAAAGTGGGTGGTTAAGAAGCATATTCAGCCTCAGACATCTGATCTGAATCAGCATCTTCGTCAAAATGTGCAGCAGGGCAATCAGACTAGTAATATTGAGCAGGATCCTCAGGATCAGGTGCCACAACAATCAAGGTTGGTTGGTGAAAGAGCTGGTAACTCAGGAAGGACTCGCACTCCGAGTTAAGAATAGTTTTCGGGTGTCGATCGAGGCAACCACCGAAGAATTATTCTATGATGTTGAGCAACAAACAATTGGGGAGATGCAGGGGTTAAAGCCCCCTGAGAATCATGGATAAGATCTTAGTGTGGAACACCAGGGGGTTAAATAGGAGTAATAAGCAGTTGGAGGTGAAGAAATTCATTGCTAGCCATAATATTGCCCTATTTGGTCTCTTGGAAACCAAGGTAAAGATTTCCAAGATGGGAAATCTTTACCAGCATTTGTGTCCTGGGTGGTGCTTCACCACTAATAGCTGTTTAGTTGATAGAGGAAGGATTGTTGTAGCCTGGCTTCCTAATGCCTTTACTATTGACATTGTGTTTATGTCTTCTCAGCTGGTTCATTGCAAGGTGGATCCAATGGGACAGCTTCCTAGCTTCTTTTGTTCTTTTGTTTATGGCTCGGGTGACAGGAATGACAGAGAAGAATTGTGACTTGACCTTGTTAAGCATAAAACAACTCAACCATGGATGATTTTGGGAGACTTTAATGTAGTCCTAAATCTTGATGAGAGGATTGGGTCTCCTGTGAGACTAAGTGAAGTGCAAGGGTTTAGGAATTGTGTTTTACAATGTGGTTTGGCTGATATAAAGCAAGCTGGGAGATTTTTTACTTGGAATAACAAGCAAGAAGGGGTGAATAGGGTTTTTTCCAAGATTGACAGGGTGATGGCTAATAATGAGTGGATGGATGCTTTTGTAAATGGTGTGGTTACTTATCTCCCTGAAGGGGAGTATAATCATTGTCCTGGTGTGATTTGTATCCACAAAGAAATGAAGGGAAGGAAGCCTTTCAGATTCTTTAATATGTGGACTTCTGGTGATGGATTCTTAGAGCTGGTTGGTGATGTTTGGCAGAGGCCTGTGAATGGGTGTACGATGTACAGGGTGACTCAGAAGATGAAAATGCTGAAAGTTGAGTTAAAGAAGTACAATCAGGCCGGATTTTCGACATTCAAGCTCGGGTTCAACAAGCTTATAATGTGATGATTCGAGATGCGGGATAAGGTTCATGTTCATGTAAGAGATGCTTTGCTAGCATTGATCTTTGAAAGAAGAGCCACTGAAGATTACAAACAGGCTCATGAAAGGTATTTGAGTTTCTTGAAGCAAAAGACAAAGGAAGGGTGGATAGAGAAGGGTGATGATAATACAAAGCTCTTTCATCAATCCATAAAAGCTAGAAGGCAGTTGAATAAGATTTATGCTATTCAAGACACTGCCGGGTACCTGGTTGCATGAAGAGCGAGCAGATTAAGGAGGCTTTTGTTAGCTATTATCAAGACTTGTTGGGTACTAATATGAGTGATAGATGTGATGTGAAGCAACAGGTCATTAATGTAGGCCCTGTGATTACAGAAGATCAGCAAAGGTTATTTCAATGTGACTTTACTGCTGAAGATGTTAAAAGGGTCATGTTCTCAATACCTAATGAGAAAGCTCCAGGAAGTGATGGTTTTAATAGTTTTTTCTTCAAACATAGTTGGGAGATTGTAGGTGAAGAAATTTCTGCTCTTTGTTATTGATTTTTTCCGGACAGGGAAATTACTCAAATCTGTTAATATCACTTCCATAACACGATTCCGAAAGTCAAAAGTCCTTCCCATGTGAGTGATTTTAGACCCATTTCGTGTTGCTCTGTCATTTATAAGTGCATAACTAAGCTTTTATGTGAGAAATTGAAGCTTGTTCGCCTAGTCTAGTCTCAAACACTCGGGGAGCTTTTGTGGAAGGGAGAAGTATCTTGCATAATATTTTGTTATGCCAAGATATTGTGAAGATGTACAAGAAACAGACAAGCTCAAAAATGTTGCTTCATGAAGATAGACATCCGTAAGGCGTATGATCTTGTTAGTTGGGAATTTTTAGAAGATATGATGTTGGCTTTAAAGTTTCCAAGAAGGTTTGTAGATATGGTGATGACTTGTGTCAAGAGCCCTACATTCACCTTGATGATTAATGGAGCTTCAACTGGCTTCTTTAGATCACAAAGAGGGATAAGGCGGGGGTGACCCAATGTCACCTCTGGCTGTTTGTTCTCGTGCATGGAGTATTTTTCTAGGATCATGACATATGTTGGTAGGCAACCTGATTTCTCATTTCACCCTAGATGCAAGTCTCTTGGCCTCAACCACTTGTGTTTTGCGAGATGATGTCATTCTTTTCGCAAGGGGGATTTCAAGTCTATTTACATGCTACTTCAAGGGATAAATTTGTTTGCTGCCACCTCGGGTTTGAAGGCTAATCCCATCAAGTCTGATTTTTATACTTGTGGTATGTCCGATCGGGAGAATGTGAGGATCAAGGATAGCTCCGGGTTTAAACATGGAACATTACCTTTTAGGTATTTAGGTGTTCCAATCAGCACTAAGAGATGCGTCTGCATCGATCGTGAAAAATTGGTGGAAAAAATGGTTATAAAGATAAGAATATGGAGCTCAAGGAATATTTCCTATCTTTGGCAGAAGACAATTAGTGAGTTCAGTCTTAATGAGTATCGGTGTCTACTTCGGTCTCAAATCTTTCTTCTCCCTAAAGTTGTGTTGAAACAAATTAATTCCATCTCGTAGAGCTTTTTTATGGACAGGTACTTGTAATAGTCCTAAACCCGGGTATGTTAGTTGGGATGATACCCGCAAGCCTAAGAGTCATGGAGGTTTAGGTTTTAGAGCTATTGCTCCCTGGAATATGGCTATTGTGGGCAAGCTTGTGTGGGATATTGCTAGGAAGGTCGACAACTTATGGGTGAAATGGATCCATGATAGATATATTAAGGATCAAAACTGGAACTCTTATCTTTGCTTCTCGGAATGCAAGTTGGGTGGTCAAGTCTATTTGCAGGGTTAAGCAAGTGATCTTGTCCACCTGTGGAAGTGATTGGTTTGATAAAACAAGATATAGTACTGCTGAAACGTATAAAAAATTTTTGCATCTTGGTGATAAGTTGGATTGGAGTAGATACATTTGGGATGCTCATAGTCTCCCTAAACATAGTTTTGTTGGGTGGCTTGTGATGAAGCAAAGGCTGCAGACCGGAAGTAAACTTCTTTGCAATGGGAATTTGTGAAAGTCAAATGTGCTTACTTTGTGATGCGAGGTGGAGGATCACTCTCACCTATTTTTTTTGTCATTACAGTAAACAATGCTTACTTAGAGTCAAAAATTGGCTTGGGATCAAACCCGTTACAAGCAATGTTTTCCAACTTATGGGTTGGATTCAAAGAAGGTATAGAGAAAGCAAATTCAGGAAGCAAGTGGTGGTTGCTAGCATTCTGGCAACTGTTTATACTGTTTGGCATGAAAGAAATAATGCTATGTGGAATCATAATGTACATACTATTGATGTGGTTGTTCAAAATATCAAATACATTGTAAAGCATAGAATTAAGGCTAGGTTGCCTAGGCATATGATAGATAAAGATGTTCAATGGCTGTATAGTCTCGTAGTCTAGTGTTGGGAGGTAGTTTGTGTCTCGGTGTTTTGGTGGTGTTGCCGTGTGGTTTTGTGGTGGTGTTTTTACTCTCTGTAGCTATTGGTTGTACGATTGTTTCGAGCTATAAAATTTACTTACTTGCCAAAAAAAAAAAAAAAAAAAAAAAAAAAAGAAACCAAAAGCAAGACCCAAGTCATCCACAAAGCCCACATATCATGAAGCCGAAAGTGCTAAATTTTTAAATCCAACTAAACTGCCAACGTCGTTTATACTCCACAGCTCCACGTCGAGGCTTACAATAGCTGGAATCTGGAAACAAATTACAAACCACAAATTCTCATCCCCAAAATACGCGATCTCATGGTTAGCACCTTAGTGGTGTTAACGAGCCAAATCGATTATGATTTTGGTATTATTTGACTCAGGTAGCCTTTACTCTGCATGAAGCTTTTTGTGTAGTATTAAGCACAAATACTATCTCAGTAATTAAATATACTCCTCCGTCCCTAAATAGAGTGTCTATTTTTCCATTTATGTTTGTTCCAAATAGATTTCCCATTTCCTTATTGGGTATGGGTCCACCAATTAAAATATATTTTGCTTTCAACTTTATAATATCACTCACTTTCCCATATGGCCCACATTACCCATCTACAATAGGGGGTAAGCTATTCAAATTGAAAATTCAATCATATGGCCCATATTCTCTCTCCTTAATAAACAATTTATAAAAAGTGTACCAACTTCTATATTTAATTATGATTTGATACAACTAAGGTCATACACATGATTTCTTCTTAATACTTGTTCCCAAAAAAAATGGGCATTCTATTTAGAGACGGAGGTAGTACTACCTAAAAGTCGTACTTTGCATTTTTAAAGAAAAAAAACGTGAACATTTGAAATTGTTAAAGTACATTGAACCATAGGATAGTATAGTTATTTTGGGTTTATTACGAAAATGTCACTTGACATACATTGCCTTCGTCCAAGAAAGAACTCAAAAATGTATCAAACACATAGTTTAAGGAGACAAGTTGTGTGGCTATCAAACATTTTTTTGTTCGAAAAGTAGATGTGATAGGAATAGTAGAACATTTTTTTTTTCATTGAAAAATAGATGTAATAGAAGTTACCGAGCCAAAAAATATTGTTGGAAAATTAATATAATAAGGGTTTTTGTAACATATCCACAAGTGTATAGGTTTAACTTTTTGTTTTTAACTTTGCTGAACAAGACTGAAATATGGCATAGTTAATTAAAGATATTATTCTCATAACTTATATATAATTCCATATATGATAATTCGATCTATCTCCTTATATATACTCTCTCCGTCCCTAAATAGAGTTCTCATTTCTTTTGGACACAATTATTAAGGAGAAATCATAGGTAAGACCTTAGTTGTATTAAATCAGAATTAGAAATTGAAGTTGGTACACTATTCATGAATTGTTTACTGAGGAGAGAGAATGTGGAAAATGGGTAATATAATAAAAAATAAAAGCTAAATAATATTTTAATTGGTGGACTCATACACACAATAAGGACATGGAAAATCTATTTGGGACAAACATAAATGAAAAAATTGGAACTCTAATTATTAGGGCTCGTTGCTCCTTTTACGCAGGTTTGGCCGCATGTTTCATTTTTCATAATCATTTTAATATGAGGTTCCCAAAAATCTTTTAAGCCTTTTGTGGAGTAAAATTTGCAAATAATTGTTATATGAACTTGTGATATTATATATGATATATTATGTGAATTATGAGTTAAGATAAGTTATATCTGATTTGTGTTAATAAAGTTATGCGTCGTTTTAGAGTTTTTAGGTCCATGAAGTATGAAGTACTTCGAACCCTTTTTTGGTTTTTGTTCTTGTGGTTTTCCATCCGTCCTGGTATTGTCTCGGTTTCATTTTGGAATCTTTCACGACCTTGATTTTAGACTCAACCAATCAACTCCCCTCAAAGATACTAAGAGCTTGTTTGATTAACCTTAAAATGCATGGGAAATTAGAATTCCTAAGAAGTAAATATATGTGTTGTTGTTTGGTTGGCAAAAACATGGGAAGTATAACTTCCTAGGAAGTTCTATTTCCTATAGAATGGAGGAAATAACTTACCTAGGCCCCCCTAGGTAAGTGGAACTTCCCATGGGAAATAGAATTTCCCATGTTCAACCAAACGAAAAAATGTACTTTCTAGGAAATACAAATTCATAGGCAATGCGAATTCATGAGGAGTTATACTTCACAATTCCAACCAAACGAGCCCTAAATTATCTTGGTTGAATAGTCTACAATACATAGAATGTGTCCACATAATTCATGGGGAGTATGAAGAACTGAGAAAGACTTCTGCAAGTTTTCCAAGTATTTGATAAGATACGAGTGACGTCTTTGAAAGGAAGGAGTCTATGAATATGATGGACAACGTATTTGGCAATTCAGAAATCCGGTCAATGTTTTCCTCTTTTCTGAATGAATAGTTTTAATTGACGAGTTGACCTGGTCGAAATTGGAGATTGTTAAATATTTTTTTTTTATCGAAAAGTAGATGTGATAGGAGTAGTGGAAATTTTTTTCAATTGAAAAGTAGATGTAATAGGAGTTACTGAGCCAAAAAATGTTGTTGAAAAACTAATATAATTATATAATGAGGGTTTTTGTAACATATATGCACAAATGTATATGTTTAACTTTTTGTTTTATCTTTATTGAACAAGACTGATAAATATGGCATAATTAAATTAAAGATATTATTCTGGTCATAATTGATATATAATTTCATATATGATAATTGAATCTATCTCCTTAAATATATTACAGAAAAAAGTAAAAACAAATAGCTCAACCTATGCACTTGGTGCATAAGTTAGAAAACCCCATATAATAATAGTGGAACTATAAAAAAAAGTTTAAAATTAATTTCAAACAATCAAAAATCATATTTATCAAGGGCAACAATAAATCAAGGGTTTGGCCGCATTTTTTAGTGTGAAGTTCCTACAAATCTCTTAAGCCTTAGGTCTATGAAGTATGAAGTACTTCGAATCCTTTTTTGATTTATTTTTCTTATCGTTTTCCATCCGTCCTTGTATTTGTCTCGGTTTTATTTTGAAATATTTCACAACCCAATCTAACTTGCGTGGGCCCGATTCACGTAAACATTAGTGTACACCAGGCCAAAAGCATGTATCATTACTGAAGAATCCACTATATCATGCAGAAACCCATTATATTATGCAGATTCCCATTATATCATTCAGAAATATACTATATCATGCAGAAACTACATCATTTCTAAACAATCCACTATATCATTCAGACACACACTATATAATGCAGAAACTCACTATATCATTCAGATACACACTATATCATGCAGAAACTCACTATATCATTCAAACACACACTATATCATGCAGAAACTCACTATATCATTCTCACTATATCATGCAGTAAACTAAATCATTCTATATGTTAGAATATGTGTCACGATGTATACTACGCAACTTAGATCTTCCTACATGTTAAAACATTTTAATTAATTCCTCCATTATATTGCATATAATGTCACTATATATGTTCCGTTAATAAAATCCACTATATTGTATATAAGTTCACTATATATATGTAAAACTCACTATTTGAAATTAATATCAGTTAACAACTCGGTGCATACAGTGGCGGACCCAGGAATTTCAGTTTAGGGATACAAATGTACAACAAACACAAAAGTAGGGGGAAAATTCACAAAAATTGTCTAAGATCAAGAATTAACGATGGGGATGAAGGGGAGTCATTAATTTCATTCGGGACATTTTCATTAGGAGGATTTCATTCTTTTGAACATGAAATGTCAAATATTGCCTATAGGATTTCTTTCCCATATACTGCAATCAATTAGCTGGGTACTAAGTTAGTGTGCACCGAATCCATTTAAGTTTTTTTCATTCACAACCTTGATTTTAGACTCAACCAGTCAACTCCCCTCAAAGATACTAAAATTATCATATGATTGAATAGTCTACATAGATATGTGTCCACATAATTCATGAATATCACGCTGTTAGATAATTCTTATACAATATGAAGAAAGAAAGACTTCTGCAAGTTCTCCAAGTATTTGATAAGATACGAGTGACGTCTTCTAAGGGAAGGAGTCTATGAATATGATGGACAACGTATTTGGCAATTCAGAAATCCGATCAATGTTTTTCTCTTTTCTGAATAAATAGTTTTAGTTGACGAGTTGACCTGGTCGGTATTTATGGTGATGTGCATTAATTACCTTTTTTTTTTTTTTTTTGAGGGGATGTGCATTAATTACTTTGGAATACTAGTACCGTAGAACATGAAATTTGATTTTCTTTTTTGAGATCAGTTCTTAAGATAGCAAATAAGTATTAAATACATTTTCTAAAATAGTACTACCTCTATTTCACAAGTGCTCGCATTTTTTTTTGTGTTCTAAAATGTTGTACCTATATATTTTCTTTTTTATCAATTTATTTGGACTAAATTATTCTTAATTTATACATAAACTTTCCAAAAATATTCCTACCTTTCTTTCAAAATTTGTGCCCCCTATTTATTACTTTACACCATTCCAAGAAACAGTTATTGCTTTTTGATTTTTTAAAGGAAAAAGAAAATAAAGAACTAGTTTCAAGACAAAAGTACTAAAAAACACTTCCTTAAATAAAAATATTTTTGAAAAACCGTACTAATACTCCTTCCATTTTCCTTAATTCCTGTGAAAAATGAGAAGTGTGCACTGTATTATGGGATGGGGGGAACGATTAATTTAGAAAATATAACATAATCACGTGTTAATCAATGCTTGTTTAATATTTCCATTTTAGCATCTTAATGCAACTCGTATGCCATTTCCCTTCTAATGTGGATTGAAAAATGAAAAACAAAGTATCCATCAATGATTTGAACTCACGACCTTAAATAGAAAATATGGACCTCGTACCAATGTGCTAACACAATTAATGATGTTGATTTACTCTTAAGAAAACTTATTAAAGTATCCATCACAATTCTTTACATTACAAAATAAAAGAAAGATAATAGCTAACCGTTAGATTAGACTAAACTATGATGTTTTGATGCGAATATGATATAAATAAAACGACTTACTCTTGTTTTGCTAATACAATTTTTTTAAACAAAAATCAAGGCATCGCCATGTGTCACGGCGTACCATTCCTCCCACTTTATCTCTAAATGTCTCAAGTTCTTGATACTTTAATGTGCAAGTTATTATCCAACCATTAAGAAATAATAAACTTCTAAATGCGACAAAGTGTAAATTGCCAATCCAAACAATTATATCATAGAGTCTAATCAAATAACTCGAGGAATCATCCGAGAGTAACAACTAATTCTTACTTAAAAGGAAAAATAAGAAAGAAGTGGAAGAGAAATCTACTTAATATTGCTAATCATAAGTTTTCATCTCTCATCTATTTGTTCTTACCTTAATCAATCATGAAATTTTGTTTATATCTCTGCACTTACCTTTTAGACTTTTAATTAAAAATTGCTTGCGACAACAGGTACAATTGATTAAGTATACTTTGACCCAATTTGATATGTCGAGTTTGTAACCCTAATAGAAATATCTCAATATACATCTACAAGTTTGCGCCACGTACAATTCATGAAGCTCAAACCAAACATTTCAACGTACTGTATATAACTAAATAAATACTATGTCACACTTGATGACAAAAATACAATTTTATTAATTACCATACTATGATAACTTGCGCATCGCACATTCTTCCAGAATTGTTCATTTTGTAAGGTATTTTTAATAGGAAAATACATTTTGATTTTGATATAAATAGTTTTTGGCAAATTTTCTTTCAATGATTAATTGATTATTGTGGCTAGTACTCGTCTATGAAGTTTCCACACGCACAAGATATGTTTATGTCTGAGAGTTGATAATTCAATCCTTGTTTTTCCACTAATAGAACAAAATGACCCACTGGTGGATATTTCATAATTGCCACCAATTTGCTCTTTGTTTAACGAGCTTAAAAGAATCTCAATCGTCGCCATCGATGTGTCCATTATCTTAGAGGAAAAAGACTCCATTGTCCAGTCCACTCCTAAAGACTCCATTATATATGCAGCTTGCAACTTGTACACCTCTATTAATTGCCTTCCATGATCACTACAATTTGAGTACTAAAAACAAGAGTGTCTTTCAATAATTATGTTGAGTTTTAGGGTATGGGCAAAATACTTGGTTTGGGTGTTAGCAGCGATATTGCTTCATGCTCAGCATCAAGAATGTTGCATTGAAGAAGAGCGGCTTGCTTTACTCGAACTCAAGTCCTACATGAAATCGTATGCAGACCCTGAATTATATGATTATTCATTTAGCTGGTCTGATGATACCAAACAGAGATATAATTGTTGTGCTTGGGAAAGGGTTCACTGCAATCCTTCCACCGGACGTGTAACGGAGCTTCACCTCCTCGGCACAGTGGATTTTTCAAATAGGCCTTGGCTGTTCAATGTGACAATATTCCAGTCTTTTAAGGAACTCATACACCTCGATTTATCCGACAACCACATCAATGGTTTGGTGGAGAGTGATGGTATGTATTATGTAATATCGTCTTATACAAAAGATTGTGATATTATGGAATGATCACATAAGTTAGATGTTTTTTAAAGTTTATAATTACGGATTATCCTAATCTATTGCGTTAATTACAGGCTCCACAAAGATTTCAACTTTGAAGAACTTGCGTTTTTTGAGCCTTTGGGATAACCATGTTACTATTGGCTACTTCTCTATTGGTGATCTTACTTCGCTTGAGAAATTGGACCTTGAGAATTGTAATCTAAATAAATCAAGCTTCCCACTCCAAGGTACCTTTCTTTTTTTTTTTTTTTTTTTTTAAGTCGCAACAAATTTTGGAGATTAAATCTGGATAACCACTTCGCTTTTCAAATATTGACGTTTCGAAATGTATCAAGCTTCCCAATATAATGGTTAATTTTACATTTCTCGTCTTATAATAATTTTGGTTGGAAATTGATCAATTCACATAAATCTATTATAACACCCCTAAATTTCGAGTTACTATCTAAACTAAATAATATTAAAATTCTACATAAAAATCGGCAGAGCTCCGTCTGAAATATGGATTGCCTAAAATTTAATTTAGGACTCGCGTCCAATTATAAACTTCTTTCATCAAACCAGCAATCCAAATTCTCAATAATCCTCATCCAGCTCAAAAGCCAATACATCCATGCATAATTATCCGAAATTCCAAAAGTGTTATTCCATGGTTATTGCAAGAATAACCGCTAAGTATGATATACTGAATCCAAGTCAAAGCAAAACTTAACTAAACTATTACAGTCCAGACAAGTAAAGGTTTAAGTGAATTAATATTTACAACCTTAAGTCCCATATAACTTTAACTAGCAAAAGTTGGTGGAACGTTGCTCTCAGCCCACAGCCCACAGCCCACACCTAACCTGTAAGATCTTCATGTTCCCGCACATATCGGGAATGTAGTATCAGCCAAACTAGCTGAGCAAGATTCATACTGTAAAGCCAAACATATATGTAGGTAGGATAATAATATATCCTACAAATCGTCTTCTTTTGAATCAAAATAATAAGTAGCAAGCTTTATGAAACCTTTTATTGTATTCCTTTTTAAATCAAATCCTTTCTTTCTTTTCCTTAAAACAAATCATTTCTTTCCTTTACCTTCACAAAGAAAGAGTTATAAAATATATGGAATGGAACAAACTTTCCTTGCCTTTCGGCTAGCTAGGCCCTCCGAATAACTTATAAATAAAGACCCCTAGTGTGCACACCCCACAAATCATGTCAATGTAAATTAGTGATCCTAATTTTAATTAATTTATGTGCACCAAATATTACAAACTTTGTGATTACCTCGATATCCCCTTTTGGAGTAGTTCATAAGCAAAATTTGTCAACGACAACAACTCTGTACCTATAAAACCAATTTAGAGGGATGATAAGAAAAAGACAATCATACAATAATGGGTGTAGACTATATATTAGCGTGTGACAACAATGGGGTCAATATTGATCATTGAACAAAACATGATGGGTCAATTTACTCTAATTGAAACTTATGGGTCTAAATTGCACAATCAATGATAAAAGTGGGAGGGTTTAACTTGCCACATCATGAAGATGGCCATGTAATTTGTTGTATAAAAGTTAATAATAAGACAAAGAAAATAAATTGAAAAGTATATTGTATACTTTGTATTTTTTTTTAAAGTATATGTAGTATTTTATTCACTTTTATAAATTTACATAACATAATCTAAGGAGAAATATCATTAAATATATAATTCAATATCTTATAGTTTATCAATTTTTGAGGCAACCATGGAACATATGTACGTATTCAATTTTGTTGGAATATAAATATTCTTAATAAACAAAAAATTTCCCGTGCAAAAGTTAGAAATGAGGTAGTATACGATATATTTTGCATGGGTTTAAAAGCCGGAGACCTGCTTATGACTTGCTTAATAATAAAAACAACTACTAATTAAACAAAACAATTCCCATACATTATGCACGGGTCCAAATTATATCTACTATAAAACCTCGCGTGCATTTTTGCACGGGTTCAAAGCTAGTTATACCAATAATAATCTCCATTATACTCCCTCCGTTTCTTTTTAATCTACACACTTTCCTTTTTGGTCTGTTTCTTTTTAATCTACACACTGTTGCTTCTTCTATTTTAGGTAACATGTCACATCTACTTTCTCCTCTTTTTCCACCCATGTCATCCACTTTTTAATATTTTATCCCACTTTTTACTTTCTCTCTCTCACTTTTCAGTTTCTCTCTCCACCTTTTTAATTTCTCTCTCACACTTTTGTACTTTCTCCTTGGTTCTCCCCCAAAGTGAAGTGAGTAAATTAAAATGAAACGGAGGGAGTATAAGGGAAGGGGGGAGGAAGATGGTGTCTCCATCTGAAAATACTATATTACCCTTAATGATCTAATTAATGGAATGAAAAAATTACAAACGAAAACAATTTAAGAACTCTTTCTCGTTTCAACTTTCCATTCTAAACAAGTTAAAAATGGTATATCCATCAAATACTTCAATCAAAAAATTAAATAGACAAAATATATTGACCTTGTTTTAAAAAAAAAAGAAGAGAATATGGTATATATGACGTGCACCTGAAAAGTCCAAAACACTCACTACCTTTGATATATACTATTTAATTCAGTCAAACCAACTCATTATTTCTGTTCTACTCAAAATTCATTCACAAAAGATTAATATTAAAAATAACTCACAACCATTGTTAGTTTTTTACATTAGCAAATTAATATATCTAAATTAATCTATTTATTAATCTTTCACATTTTGAGTTTAATCATAAATATAGTACGGATGTAGTATATAATAGAATAACAAGTTTTGAAATTAATGCACGCAACCCGTGCATATGGGGCTAGTAACAATATATAAAAATAATAGTAATACTATTACTACTACTACTACTACTAATAATAATAATAATAATAACAATAATAATAATAATAATAATAATAATAAACAAATAAAAAACCAACAACAACAACTAACAATGATGATAATAATAATAATCTATCACGGTGATGGAGAAAGGTGACGGGAATAGGAATAACAATAGGAATAGGAATGGAGATCAACACACAAATGAGGAAGATGGGGAAGAGAGACACAAGGTCTAAAAATGAGGGGATAATAAAAAAGTTCAGAAGAAGCATATGTTTTCTTTGTTTTTCGATAGATGTTCTAATTTAACTTTTACACTTTTCAAATACTATATTTTGACTATTTTATTCAACAGGATGTATAAAAATAATTTTAGCATACAAGATCTTGTTGAATTCGTCTCAACATATATTTCAAAATATTTTTTTTATATTTTTTACTAATAAATAATTAGAAATATTAATGGTCAAAGTTGTGCGTTAGCAAGTGTATAAATCCGAATCGAGCATCTATTAGAAAACGAGTAATTACTATATC